>MJUU01054043.1:152141-172279 GCA_002080025.1 Modiolus philippinarum | reverse complement strand
CAAATGAATTCATGGACGACGTATGCAAAGAGACGACTGTTCATAGACCTACAAACGACGTATGCAAAGAGATGACGGTTCACAGACTTACGGACGACATATGCAAAGAGATGACTGATGCTCAATGGGGCTCTCGCCCGTAAAGTTTTTGAACTAAAGAAAACGTTAAAGTTTAAAATTTATTTAACCCATTTTACATTTTGCGATGTTTGGTCGCGGCTGTATCTTTTCTATGCACAAATTAGTTCAATTGTTTCTAAAAAAATAAGTTGAAAAACAAACGTCAATAATGGCACACAATAATATCACACAAGCAAATGTCAATAATGGCACATAAGCAAACGTCAATAATGGCACAGAAGCAAACGTCAATAATGGCACACAAGCAAACGTCAATAAATGGCACAATAGCAAATGCATAAATGGCACACAAATGGCACATAATTTAATGTCATATATTCAATATCATGTTAATGTAGGTAGTCACATAAGCAAATATCAATTTTCCAATACCTTTGGCAAATAAAGTTCAAATCAAAATTTTCAAAGCACAGTTTGCATATTCATTTAAACGTGTATATTTGACCCCGTGATCAGTAGTCAAGACATACTAAAATAACTTTAAACTCTGCCGCGCTTTCGCCAAAGGTCAGGTCATGACAAATCTTGGCATGATATGACCTCCGCCACAATGTGCGGAAAGCGGCACTATACAGCCGGACCAAACTTAAAGTCAATAAGTCAATGAATACCAATACTTTAAGTCAATATGTCAATGGATACACAAACTTTAAAGTCAATGACAATAAGTCAATGGATACACAAACTAAAGTCAATAAGTCAATGGATACACAACAGCTCCAGTAGTAATTATTTGTTCTAAACCTCCCTGGAGGCCATTCAACAATACACTATTGCCAACATCTGATAGGTGTACCCCTTCGTGCGACCAAAGTGACGGCTCTGACAATTTTAAATTTGGGTGCACCACCTAAATGAATACAGCGTGTGGCTGTGTAATTGTTTAACCTTTGTCTAGATTTATCCATAGCTTTTCCATTTACAGAGTATCGCCAATACTTGCGACCAGATAATTTTAGTATTTGGCAAATACTGGTGCAAAAAATTTAGTGAATTAGTCTCCTTATTTCATAAACTGAAAATTCTCCAATGTCATTTCCCCCACAATGGATTACTAGATAAGATGGAGCTTCAATAAATCTTAAAAAATATCAAACTTTCCTTTTTAAATGGCAAAATTTCATGCCACTATAGCCTTGCCAAAAAATGTTAGCGCCAATGCGCTCTAGGCCCAAGTTGGTTTCACCCGGTCGTGTTCTGGAGTAAAGCCATGCTTGTTTCACAATAGAGGATCCTTATATCCATACAGAAGTGACACCTGAAAAATAATTGTTGAAGAGCTAGTTTGTTCTAATGTAGGACTTGTAAACAGTTGATTTCCAACGGCCGATGTTTTTAATTTCCTCCGAGGATTTGCCGGCCATTGATAAAGCCGTAGCTCCTCCTATGCGAAATGAATGGCTTTTAAAGTTTTTTGGGTTTATCCCTGCATATTTAAGGGTTTTACTAAGAACGGCAGAAAACTGATAACGTGTGAGAAATGCTCCACTATAGTGACAAAATAAGGGCCCCTTAATGTTTGGCCTAACAGCTAAAAATTCAATTAAATTGTTATAAGGGCAAATTGGACCATCAATTTGATTCAGTTCTAAAGTGACACTTTTTCCTAACTGGTCCGTTTTAGAAAACCGCAGGAAGACGAGAAGCTTGTGTTGGTTTTGGTCTATTTTTATATCGTTTCAGGAAACAATTCGATTCATGTCACCCGATTTAGACAAAGTGATTTCACCCACTCTGAATAGCCCCCAAAAGGCAAGGGAGAATGCCGATTTGAAAAGTTTGGCCTCGTAAATACTAGAACACGAACCTGGCAATCTTAAAATAATAGTGTGAAGAATGTTTTCTGTAATCGGAAGTCTAGTATCTGTATTATTTTTTAGCCGTTTCATACTTTCTAATAGTTTTTGAACAATGAAGTTTTTGTTCACGTCTTGAAAACCTAAGATTTTGCATGGTTTGTACCATATTGCAAGAATATATAATTTTGCCGTATTAGCAGATAAACCTTGTAGAGACATGTATGCAATAAACTGAACCACTGTGTCCAGGTTGGGTGCCCATAATTCAGGGATGTTTTGTTGTATATGAAAACGAACAAATGCAGACAAGCCCGTTTCATACGACTTCAGCAAGTTTTTGGCATAATAACCTTCTAGGAGTCTGTTAGTTTCAAGTTCAAGATCAGACTGAAAAATTGGTCTGGAATTTTCTCTGGGATTGCTTTCGCTTCTGGTGCAAGCCTTCGGAATCTCTCCCATTCCTGTCGAGAGATAGAGTCACTTATTTCATTACATTTATCCTGTACGTGCTGGCTTCTGAACACTATATTATTCTGTAGTGCGTAAAGTACGAAAGGCCTAATTAAGGCCATTACACGTTTTGACTTTGATGTTTGCTTATTTATGATTTCTACTAGGGCCATGTTGTCAATAAAAAACCTGATTTTTTTTTGTTCCTGAGCTTTTTACCCCATACAGCTACTGCGAGTACAACTGGAATAAACTCTAGAAATGTGATATATCTAGATACCTCAGTTTCTAACCACTTTTTTTGGCCAAGACAAGTAAACCCATTCTCGTTCTGTAGCAAAATACACACTACATCCTACAGACCCACAGCTATCAGAGTAAAGACTCACTACATCGTTACTCCTCCATTCAGATTCTGGGAAGCATGTTTTCCCATTATAAGATTGTAAGAATGTCAACCAAACTTTGATGTCCTCTTTAACGTCTTTGTTAAGCCGTATTGAAAGATGGGGCAATTTTGCTTTCGTGGTAAGATCGTAAAAACGTCTGTTAAATGTCCTAGCACTACGGATTGCTTTAGAGAAGAATTTCAATGAACCAACAAGAGATTGTTAAGTTTTCAAAGTTATTTTATTTTGTTGTAGTAAATACTGGAGATCTGCTACAAGTGCATCGACTTTTTGTTTGGGTATACGTATGGCCATCTCATCGGTATCTATTTCAAAGCCTAACAATGTAAGAACTGTGACCGGACCTTTTGATTTTTCCGATGCAATAGGAACACCTAATTCAGTGGTAATTTGTAAAAAACAGTCCCTTAGTATCTGGCATCGATTTGAACTGTGCTTTTCAGCAAAAATGAAATCGTCTAAATATTGGTCCAAAGTGTTCAAACCAGATTTTTTCTGTACCAACCAATGTTAAAAAGATGAAAATTTTTTCGAAATAGTTGCAAGAGATTGCGCACCCCATTGGTAAGCACTTGTCGATGTAGTATTTGTTTTCTAATTTAAAACCTAAAAGATCGAAATCCCCAGGATAAACGGGTAGCAATCGAAAGGCGCTTTTGATATCAACAACGGCCAATTCGGCAAGGGGCCCTAGTCCTGAAATCATTTCAATAACCTTATCGAATGATGTATAATGCACTGTACAAAATGTTTCATCGATAAAATCATTTATACCTGAAAATTTGGATATGAAAGATGGGTAATAAGACGCCATGACATCCCGTCCGACTTGGGTACAACGCCGATCGAGGATACCTGCAAGTTTGAAATAGGAAGTGTATCGAAAGGCCCAGCAATTTGGCCTAAATTAATTTCTTTGTTGATTTTTTCTATCATTTCTTGCCAATGATCAGTGCCGATAAAAGATTCGGACTTTCCCTGAAGCATCGTGGACCATTATATTTCAGAGGGAATCCGAATGAAAACCCATGAATTAATTCTAATGCAACGTTCTTCAGTGGATATGAATTCAAATAAAAACTTAACATTTCAGTTTAGATTGGGGAATCCCCTAGCACCCATATATCTTTGGCTTTGTAATCTCTGTGGTGCTTTTCCCGGGAAATTAGGTCGGAACGGTCGCTGGATACCAGCGTAAAATCTGGGCCGAAAGGGCTGATTGTTTGCCAAATATTGATTCTGACTGTTTGCACTTGCATTTTCGCCAATAATACACTCATAAAACGGTTGATTACCTGAGCATTTAAAACAAATATGCTTATAATTACAAGGCATCCTATTACATACACCCTTGTAGTTAAAATTATAACACTTATTTAATGTAACATAGGGTGATGAAGTAGTAGCAGGAGTCGCGGGAGAGCTAACATTTGTGTTTACCATGTAAAATACCCATAGTTCTTGATCAACCGTAACCCATTCTTTGCTTGGGTCAGCGGTCATTCTGAGCCTAAATTGCTCGTCGTACTCTTTCCACCCTAAACCTTTTATCCGAGCAGCACCTAGGCGGACATTGTTTAAGTATTTTAGTAATCCCTGACATTTTGTTGGATGGGCTGATAAATATATGCTCATATACGTGATAAAGGCGTCTGTCCAACGTTCATTTGTTAAAATATTATTATGTGATTTCTCTTTGGTCGAAATGACTCCGTCAATGATAACAAGCGATTTTCGCCCTTTTGTGAAGTCTTATTCTCAAGCATAGTAGCCATATCAATATATTCACCATTTTTAATTTTGTTTTTGGTGGTCTCAGCTATATGCAGCCCTAATTTTGCGTGAACACTAGGGATTTGGCTTATGTTTATATCATGTACATTGGGAAGAAACTGTGCATTGTTTTGTGATTGTATATTTAAATTTTGATCAAAATTAGAACTACCTTGGATATTTTGAGGAACAAAAACAGGCATGACAGGATCAGGGGTCGCTGTCTGTATTAAACTAGATGTTGCAGGGACATCAGAATCTCTTCTGTATATTACAGTTGTATCATTAGGTTGAGTTTGGAACGGAGGGTCGTCCCTTCCTGTAGTCTTCTTTCCTTTCTTTGCATCCTGGTTACTAGCATAGTTGCTTGAAGATTTTCTTTTGCTTTTAAATTTTTTGCTAAGTTTTTAGAGAGCAAATTTGGATGTTTACCTCTGTGATGTTTCGGAAAAAAGGGCCGGAATCTGACGTAATAACCACTATATATATATATATAATAAGGGAGATAATCCATTTACATAGGAAACGTGGTTCAAACGAGCGAAACGTACAAAAAACAATAACTCGACGTTTCTCTATAAATTCATCTATTCGAATAACGAATAGATGTGATTATTTATAAGTGATTCCAATTTAATGTATTTATGTGTTGATTTTTTTTTCGTATAGTAAAGTTTTTTTCTGGTACGACTAAAAAGAAAGAGTAGATTTATTGATTTTTGTCACATGGAATACTTATAATTTTATTTCATTTTAGACAGTTAAAAAGTCAACATGCAAAATAAAACTGAAATTAAAATATTTTTTTAAGTGTTAATACACTGAGTTTTCAGAACACATTTGTCCATCTTTTTTTTTCAATCCACTCTTCGAGTAGTTTGTTCCACCAGGAAAAAATAAACTGTCAATACAGTACAATTTTTCTCAGCTTTCAATCTATTGATTATGTAAAGCATTCCGTTTTTAGAGGAAATGTAAAAAGGATATGGATGAAACGAACAATTAATTTTTTTACTGTATATTTTTTTATTTTGTGTAGATTGTCATTTCGACAAGTTCTGTTTCTACAGTCAAAATCAAATCATATAGATATTAATAAATATTTATAGATATCTATAAATCAGCATTTATTGATATCAACAAATACAGCTTTACTTATTGATATTTAATAATGATTTATTGATATTAAGAAATGAATTATTGATATTTACTAATGATTTATAGATATTTAAAATAGTGTACGATTTATAGATATTAATAAATCATTATTAATATCTATAAATCATTTTTAAATATCAATAAATGGTGCTTTTTATTAATATTTATAAATGATTTATTGATATCTTTAATTCAGTTCAAATCCCCATAATTCGATTTATTGATATCTATAATTCAAATCTCCATAAATCGCCTTTGTGACCCAGATCATTTTAGTATTGGTTAAGTGTATTAAATAAAGAGTTCAGTTCACAAAGATTATTTTTTAATAGCTATAATTCAATTCTGATATCCATAAATCGCCTCGGTGACATTGATCAGTACTTACAATGTAAAACGTATACTATTTAAAGAGTTCAGTTGACCTCGACTTTTAAATATCCATAAATCGCCTCAGTGACACTGATCATATATTGTACTTCTTTATACGCGGCAAGGACAATGATTTTGATAGAAAAAACATTAATATGTGTTTTATCTTTCATTCATTACATTTAATTTTCTTTTTTTTTTTTTTTTTTTTTGCTATTACGGCTGAAAGAATGTTCAATTTAATAGTGTGAGACGTATATTCGAGTGAAATGAATGAAAACTACGATTTGAAGTGTTCATCCACACGAAAGGAGCGCACTGCTGGACTCATTTATTCACACAAATCGTGTCCGGCGACATGATTGAAATACATGTTAATATACTGATTTTATTCGTTATTATCCAAAAATAAGTTTTAATGTTATGTAATTGCATTCATATTTATGCTAAAAGTAATCATATTTTCCTTTTGCAAGATATATCTTCCTTCGAAAGGTTATAATAGAGTAAAATTTTCAAAAACAATAAAAATTAATTTGTTTTGGTCATATTTAGTGATTAAGTTTAAACTGAAGACTTAAAATCTACTTTTCCAACCATATTCATGCTAATAAGACATTAAATTTTAACTTCGCAACATATAAACTCCTTTGAAAGGTTATTATAAAGTATAATTTTCAAAAAAATTGAATTGTTTTGGTCATTTTTAATAATTAAGTTGGAACGGAAGACTTGAAATCTAGTTTTCCAACCATATTCATGCTTAAGAGACATTAAATTTTAACTTTCAATCATATAAACTCCTTCAAAAGGTTATTATAAAGTATAATTTTCAAAAAAAATTTAAATTGTTTTGGTCATTTTTAATAATTAAGTTAAAGCAGAAGACTTAAAATCTACTTTTCCAACCATATTCATGCTAAAAAAGCATTAAATTTTAACTTCGCAACATATAAACTCCTTCCAATTGTTATAAAAAGGTAAAATTTCCAAAAAAATTTGAATTGTTTTGGTCATTTTTATGTAATTAAGTTACACTAAAGACTTTAAATCTCCTTTTCCAACCATATTCATGCAAAAAACACATTTAATTTTAACTTTGCAACATAAAAACTTCTTCAAAAGGTTATTAAAAAGTATAATTTTCAAAAATTTGAATTGTTTTGGTCATTTTAAATAATTAAGTTGGAACGGAAGACTTGAAATCTACTTTTCCAACCATATTCATGCTTAAAAGACATTAAATTTTAACTTTCAATCATATAAACTCCTTCAAAAGGTTATTCTAAAGTATAATTTTCAAAAAATTTGAATTGTTTTGGTCATTTTTAATATTTATGTTTAAACCAAAGACTTAAAATCTACTTTTCAAACCATATTCATTCTAAAAGACATTAAATTTTATTTTCGCAACATATAAACTCCTTCAAAAGGTTATTATAAAGTATAATTTTCAAAAAATTTGAATTGTTTTGGTCATTTTTAGTAATTAAGTTAAAACATACTTTTCCAACCATATTCATGCTAAAAAAGCATTAAATTTTTACTTCGCAACATATAAACTCCTTCCAATTGTTATAAAAAAGTAAAATTTCCAAAAAAATTTGAATTGTTTTGGTCATTTTTATATAATTAAGTTACACGAAGGACTTTAAATCTCCTTTTCCAACCATATTCATGCAAAAAAGACATTTAATTTTATCTTTGAAACATAAAAACTTCTTCAAAAGGTTATTATAAAGTATAATTTTCAAAAAAATTGAATTGTTTTGGTTATTTTTAATAATTAAGTTGGAACGGAAGACTTGAAATCTACTTTTCCAACCATATTCGTGCTTAAAAGACATTAAATTTTAACTTTCAATCATATAAACTCCTTCAAAAGGTTATTATAAAGAATAATTTTAAAAAAATTTAAATTGTTTTGGTCATTTTTAATAATTAAGTTAAAACAGAAGACTTAAAATGTACTTTTCCAACCATATTCATGCTAAAAAAGCATTAAATTTTAACTTCGCAACATATAAACTCCTTCCAATTGTTATAAAAAAGTAAAATTTCCAAAAAAATTTGAATTATTTTGGTCATATTTATATAATTAAGTTACACTAAAGACTTTAAATCTCCTTTTCCAACCATATTCATGCAAAAAAGACATTTAATTTTAACTTTGCAACATAAAAACTTCTTCAAAAGGTGATTATAAAGTATAATTTTCAAAAAATTTGAATTGTTTTGGTCATTTTTAATAATTAAGTTGGAACGGAAGACTTGAAATCTACTTTTCCAACCATATTCATGCTTAAAAGACATTAAATTTTAACTTTCAATCATATAAACTCCTTCAAAAGGTTATTCTAAAATATAATTTTCAAAAAATCTGAATTGTTTTGGTCATTTTTAATATTTATGTTTAAACCAAAGACTTAAAATCTACTTTGCAAACCATATTCATTCTAAAAGACATTAAATTTTATTTTCGCAACATATAAACTCCTTCAACAGGTTATTATAAAGTATAATTTTCAAAAAATTTGAATTGTTTTGGTCATTTTTAGTAATTAAGTTAAAACAGAAGACTTAAAATGTACTTTTCCAACCATATTCATGCTAAAAAAGCATTAAATTTTAACTTCGCAACATATAAACTCCTTCCAATTGTTATAAAAAAGTAAAATTTCCAAAAAAAATGAATTGTTTTGGTCATTTTTATGTAAATAAGTTACACTAAAGACTTTAAATCTCCTTTTCCAACCATATTCATGCAAAAAAGACATTTAATTTTACTTTGCAACATAAAAACTCCCTATAAAGTATAATTTTCAAAAAATTTGAATTGTTTTGGTCATTTTTAATAATTAAGTTTAAACCTTAGACTTAAAATCAACTTTTCCAATCATATTCATTCAAAAAAGACATTAAATTTTAACTTTGCAACATATAAACTCCGTTGACAGGTTATTATAAAGTTCAATTTTCAAAAAATTTGAATTGTTTTGGTCATATTTAACAATTAAGTTTAAACCGAAGACTTAAAATCTACTTTTCCTTCAATATTCATGCAAAAAAGACATTAAATTTTAACTTCGCAACAAATAAACTCCTTCGAAAGGTTATTATAAAATATAATGTTAAAAAAATTTGAATTGTATATGTCATTTTTTATTACTTAGTTTAAACCGAAGACTTAAAATCTACTTTTCCTACCATATTCATGCTAAAAAGACACTAAGTTATAATTTCGCAATCTATAAACTCCTTCGAAAGGTTATTATAAAGTATAATTTTCAAAAAATTGGAATTGTTTTGGTAATTTTTAATGATTAAGTTTAAACCGAGGACTTAAAATGTATTTTTCCAATCATATTTATGCTAAAAAGAAATTAAATTTGGACTATGCAATAAATAAATGTTTCATAAAGCAATATTCGTTTTTATACAATATATAAGGCAGAGATAAAGGGGGTAAAACAAGAATAGTTGTCACATTTCAAAATGAAATACATCAAGTTCAATTCGCTTAAAAAGTTTTTCTGTCAACTGCTATTTTTTTTTTTTTTTTTTTTTTTTTTTTTTNTGTATATCTTTTAACAAGGATACCCAATAAATGCTTAATAGTTTCTAAAGTTATTCAAAGCACTATTAAATAGCTCGCAAGATTAAAACATAAATTGAATTATTTGTCTTTTATGCGTTTAAAGTAATACGGTAATGATCAGTGTCGTGGAGGCGATTTATGGATATTTAAAAAGTCGAGGTCAATTGAACTCTTTATATAATATACATTTTTACTTTGTGACAACTGATCAGCGTTACAGAGGCGATTTATGGATATTAGAATTGAATTATAGATATTAAAAAATAATCGGAGTCGGCTGAACTCTTCATTTAATATACAATATACAATAATTAATACGATTATTGATCAGTGTCACATGGGCGATTAATGGAGATTTGAATTATAGATAACAATAAATCGAATTATGGAGATTTGAATTATAGATATCAATAAAACGAATTATGGAGATTTGAATTATAGATATCAATAAATCGAATTGTGGATATTTGAATTATAGATATTTAAAAATGAATTATAGATATCTATAATTAGTGTCGAATTATAGATATCAATAATTGAATTATAGATATTAAAAAATGAATTATAGATATTAATAATTCGCACTATTTATTAATATTTTTAAATGATTTATTGATATTTAAAAGTGATTTATAGATATCTATAAATCATTTATTAATATCTATAATTCATTTATAGATATCAATTAATAGGGAATAAATTCCACAACGGCTTTCCATATAAAATAACTTAATGCGGCAATTACTGTAAATTTAATTTCCGCACATGACTAATTCGACACCTTAATATGTCTCTCCAGTGCAGAAAAACAAAAAACAGAAATATGTGAAAATGCTGATTATTATTTCGCAAAATATTACAAAAAAAAATCCTCCATGGTGACTTACTTTTTCATGATTTTATGTACTGGTGTTACTTAAACAGAAATCAGTTATTTTTATAGTTTATCATTATTCATAAATGGTTACTTTCCCTAATTTTAGCTTGATTATCTTAGAGATGAAAAAATCTATTATTGGGTAAAATACAATAAAGCAGAATAAAACAAGATTTTGCAATTAAAAGCAAAACTTGATTTCGCACTGAGAGACGATTCGATGATTCCCTGTTATTTGCAACATGAAAATATACCTAGAAATCAATCGGACAAAGTAGAAATCAATTGATTTATTTTTGTTTTTGTGGCCATCTTGAACCGTTACCATTTTGAGCTTTGTTCGATTCATTCACATCTCTTTAAGGTTGTCAATTTTTATTTTGTCAAGGATGAACAAATTCTCAGCATCAAAATGTACCTAGTAATCAATTTTTGTAGAAATCTGACAAATATGATTTTTCGTATTTTTGCGGACCTTTTTGAAAAATGCTTCCATGCACCCCTCAAGATAGTGGTCCAAGTTTGTGTCAAATGTAATGTAGTTCTGTGCAGGCCTCGTTGAGAAAATATTCGAACAAAAGAGGTTTAAGGTAGTAGACCTAGGTTAAGGGAGAAAACTCTTTAAATCAGTAAGACGTTTGAAATAGTTAGTTGCATCAATGCTTTTTAAGCATTGACGTGAAAAAGAATAAAAAATCATCTATGTTACTCAGAGGCTTAGAATCTGTTTATGAAAATGATTTCAACAAACTCACCTATGATTTTTAAGAGTTATGTCCCTTAACCTAGGTCTACTACCTTAAGATAGAAACAATAGTAACTAGATTTACAATTGCAAGCAATAGGTGATGTAACCCCTAACAACCAATTCCATCTCATTTCCAGCCTCAAAATAAATTTAGAAATCAATTTTCGTTGAAGACGGTATTTTCACATATTTGGCGGCAGTATTTTAAATGCCGGACATTTTTTATTTTTATACCCCCGAGACGATAAGTCGGGGGCATATTGTTCTACTCCTGTCCGTCCGTCCGTCCTCCCGTCCGTCCGTCCGTCCCAGGGTGGTACATGGTTTGTCCACGCAACTCCTCCTACAGCTTTGATGCTAGGAACTTTTAATTTGTAGATAATTTGAACCTATATTGAAGATGTGCATGTTGACAGGATTTTGATTTTGATGCATTTTGGGGAAAAATATACATTGTTTATCTTCGTAATTTTTGGGGTGAATTATAAGAGGGTACAAAGATTTTCCGCACAACTCCTCCTACAGTCTTGATGCTAGGAAGCTTTAATTTTGCAGTTTATTTGTACCTATATTAAAGATGTGCATGTGTTATGTATTTTGATTTTGGTTATTTTTTTTTTTTAAATATACATTGTTATATAGATGCCCTCATTGATCTAACGTCATAGCAAGTGTCATTTTATAACATCAAGCCATTTCAAAATAATCGATCGGAGTAAAATATTAGTGGAATTATTATAATATTCAGAATAATCAGAATAAAAACGTAGAATACGTCTCGGGTGACATAAAAACAAATGACCACTAGACACAAGAAAGTAAGAAATAATCAGATTAAAGATACGCCCTTCACTTTTTGTCGCATTTACCGTTACTTCGGTATATTGTTCTTTTTTTATTGACAATAAGGTGTGTGTGGACAACATTCCAAGTCGTTGTTTACCAGTGATTTCACAATATAAATGTTACAAATAGCACAATCACAAAGATTATCTAGATTTGTAATTGCAAACATTAGCCAATGATACCCAAGACGACCAAGTTAATGATCCCATTTTATTCACAGCTTCAAAAACTTCCTCAAAATCAATTTCGAACTATTTGCGTATTTCAGCCACAATCTTGGAATTGGCGGCAATTTTGTCAAGTACGTTCCTTTTTTCTTACCTCGTTAATATCAACAAAATCTGCATTGCAGTTCATGAGATATTCAATACTCAATTGTTTAACTTAAAATGGCGGCAATCTTTAAATGGCGACCATTTGGAACATTTCAGACGCTCAGGAGACAACCTCAGATGGGTGTCCAATTTTGTACTTATTTTGAAATCATTTCATTTATCCATTACAAAATAATTGCTCAGACAATAATTATTGGAAGAAATTTAACCATATTGTAATAAAGAATTCATAGCGTGCGTATAATATGAATCGGCATCTAACACGTTATTATGCATTGGGCTGAGGCTAAGAAATCACTTGTTGATCATTGGGGAGAACTCTGTTCTTGATTGGCTCTAATTTCATTCTTGGTTATCTGGGCACTTTTTACAAGGAAGAAGCTTTCTTCTTGATTGACAATGATACCATTTTTGGTCATCTGAGCATTTTTCACAATAATTATGTTATAAATATAAACTTAATATAGAGACTGAGAAGAGAGATTATTTATCCTTTTGCAGTCATCTGTAACAAACTAAAAATCACATGAACTGTATCTGTTCTGTGTTTTTCATAGCCTTTTGTGATTGGTTGAATTTCATGACTATGTATTTCAATATTCTTGGCTTTTACATTACATGAAGTTAGCTTTATAATTTTTACCAAAGACATTCAGAGTAATGATAACACTAATAATGGATTTTCCAAGTAAAATGCCAAAATATTAGAAGCAATGCACTCCAGTCATGCATTATGTCTCGAACTATAGATTTTGCGTTGTTTAACAAGTTATTTCAATCTGGGGAGAAATTGTATAAACTGCATGGTGAAAGAATAATATTGTACTTTAAACAGTAGTATTTTTTATAGTACAAGCAAAACGTAAAGTTTCTGGACACTCTGGTTAAGCATTGTGCTGTTTTAATTTAATGCAGAACAAAGTTCTTGAAAAAAACAACTGTTATTTTAGTTTAGCAACTTTGAAAACGTGGATTCAAATAGCGGATGTCTTAAAAAAATTTGCTGATCAATTTAGATATTCCTTCAAAATATAAAATTTTTCATGTAAAAAACTAAGGAATGTTACTAATTTGGCCATTCTGATGCCATTACATCATTCCTAAATAAACTATAGTCTAATAACACTAATGAATTTTAGATAAAGATAAAATATTTGTGGAAGTGAAATTATATCTATAGCATGCGTTTTTAAGTATTCCACCGAGCATTTCAAAATATGCATTTAAAGAGCAAAATAGTAAAAAATAGCTTAACGAAGCGATCACAATTGACAAATTAACACGAGATGAGGTTTCTTCACAACAACAAGCCAAAATATTCTAAGGTTTTTGTTCAATAAAGGCGACAAACTTCCAAATGATTGCAGTTGAAAATCCGGACACTATAAACTTGGTACTATTATAACAACGGTCAGCATTAAAGCATGTAGGAGTCGTCATTGAGATGGTTTTTGAGATCACTGTTTTATGTTGTAAAAACAAGCCCTGGTGGTTGTTATACGAATACGCTAAATACACTTTTCGGGAAATTTTACGAGACTTGTTCTCTTTAGAACAGAAGAACATTTTTTTCAACACCGATGAACAATTGGGAAATCTGGATAAAAATTAAAGAAACATGTTTTACAGCTTAGTATTACCTGACTAGGGATGAAGAGATCTATTTCCACCATCTTGTTGTCTTTAGTTCGTTCTTTGTTCTGAAATAGCATGTACCCTTCCTTATTCATTTTTTCATCGGTTAAACCAAAAGCACATATCAGTTATGAAGTTTTCTTAAGTAATTTGGCAAGTTACATGCAAGTAAGCACATAAGTTCGGGATTAATTGAGTAGTAATTTAAAGATAATACTGTATAAAATACAGGTTTAAAATGATGCAACCTTTGTTAATATCTTACCCAGTCCACAAGTAAGAATGCTTTTTGAAAACAATGTCTTGTAGTAAATTCTCTGAAAAGGTGTCAAAAACCAGTTACAATGGATGCATTTTAAATCAATAAGGGTATATCACCCTGATATCTATTTCAGGTAAGTAAAATTATTCGAGTAAAAAATAATTAAGAAACACTAAATTGGCCATCTTTATGCTTCTTATATTTAAAATCCCATAGCACTAGTCAATTTCGGAAAATTAATGTCTATTACACGATTTTTATCTGTAGCATGTGTTATTTACTATTCTACCGATTATTTAGATCTAAGCATGTAACGAGAAAAATTAGTCAAAATAGCATGATTACTTGAATAATTACAGTTCACCCCGCATGAACATGTACACCGCGCAATCAGGGTAGCGACTAACTTTACTACAGCAGGGTAGTGCAAAACAAACCAAAAATAGGCATGCAGACGAAAAACAAGTTGGTTGATTTTTCATTTATAAGTACATTATTCTTCACTTCGATTATTAATATTAATTTCAGAGGTGCCAAACCTTATTATGTGTCAATTGCAGGTTGTTTTGTTTGCTGAACTCTGTATAATTATCAAAAGTTTTACTGTATGCAATTTCACCAGGGTAGGACTAAGCGTACTAACTAAGAGTCGAACTGTACGCAGGGTAGGATTTTAACTGTTTTCAGGGTATGACTAAGTTTACAAACAAATTAACGTATTATGCCCTACAAAGAGTACATCTTTGCCCTGAATGGAACATAAATGTTTATATGCAATTGCTATGAGCTGTTTTGTTTACTTGGACTACTGTCAGAGTCAATTGAATAATGAAAGTCTGTAGATAAAGGACAGAACACAATTGAACACATTCATCTCATTTTTAACTGTAACCATGCGACTTGGATAGGAAAATCTTTTCTAGATACACATGATTTGCAACATTTATTATTATTTGAGACGGTGCAAAAGAGCCATGTAGCCGATACTCCAATACTTGAGTGTATGACACTTGAACTGACTTTTCATTTCAATGCCAATCACCAAAACATCCTTTGAAATACAGTATCTTCAATAAATAGCCCTTTTTCAAAAAGTGCTGTTATCTTTTCCTGGATTTGAACTCTCCCATCAAATGAAGGTACAAACACTCTTCGCTTCCGGTTATCACTCGTATGGTTGGCTAGCAATACTCAACTTAAACCGTCAGTAACAAAATTAGTGCAGTGTTTCAGTAAACAATGACACGGTAATCTTCATTTGAACAGTTTAAGAACTGTGTTCAGGATGAACAACACTTGCCTTGTTGTGTTGATAACCGGAACTGTTTATTTGTATTTAAACACCGAAGCCGAAGAATGGAAGAGCGGACCAAATTATTTTTTGAAAAGGCCTATATCTATGAACAATCATTTGATGTCAGAAAACATTTGTTAATTATCTTTTCGTATTAAATCTGACATTTGAGTAATTTGTTTTTCTAGAAAAAAAAATGAACCCCTCAATAGTTTCAACTTTCTTCAATCTATTGAAAATGTGGAACAATAACTAGAAATGCTACAAAAATACGTTTTACGGGATATGACTGCATCAATAAATTGAAAAAAAAGTTATCCACTTAAGACGAAAATTGATAATTGAATTATAGATTTTACAATTAACTAACTATTCAAAGTGGTGTTTCACTTTTTGGGATCATAACAAAATTATCAGTGTATCAGGATGCTGATACAAAAGTCTCCAAAACGAACACCCTAATAAGAAATCAGGGTTACAAATCAACTCCACACAATCTACACGGCCAACCTGTCTGTAAAATTGTATTCAATTCTGAGCACTTTGAATTTTCCCGCCGTCGGGTTGATCTTATACAGACAAACTGTGTCGTCGTGTGTGAACTATTATATCACAATACGTTGTGTGAATACAAACTGAAACATCAATTAAACATACGCCATTCGTTTTTTGAGGTGATTTCATCATAGAAATGTAGAAACTTTAAAAATTATGAAGGGAAAAAATAAAATTGTGGGAAATGTTAAAGAAAATATTCTTGATTTTTTTTTTAGATTTGCTACGATTCTGTTCCTCAAATACTAAATCAAACATTTTCCTCGGTCTAACGCCACCTTCCTTGCTACAGTGATAATACACGTATATGGTTCCATTTAAGCAATAGCTTCCATCTAGCTGATTTGATGTCTACTTTCAGTTATTTTTTCAATATTTATTGACATTTAAATGAAGTGTTTTGACTTCGAATAAAATAGAACAGAGACTCGATTAAATTCAATACAGAAAAATCGAAATTAATAATTCCGACTTATTTGTGTATTTCAGGGCCCGCAATCAAAATAGGGACATATATTTTGGTGCGGAGTATGGGACCCATTAAAAGGAGTGAGATTGTCAGGTAAAATTGAAGATTAAATAATGCACTATATATGTATATATATAGTCAAACAATAGACAAAAGGGAACAGTACACAAATAATACAGTTAATATTTCAGCCCCTATCCGGGCCTTTCTCAAAACAAAATAAAAATAAAAAATCAAATCAAACAAAAACAATGTACAAAAAAGTCTAAACAAAACAATAACAGCTACATTGTAGACGTTGTTTATCACAAATGTAATAGGAGGGAGATGAAGAAAAAACTTTTGTCAGTTACTGTATATCTAAAAGTATTTAACAAAATCAATAACTGAAAACATTGTAGTGAATCCGGAAGAAATAATATCTGCAATTGGAAAATGTATTATTTGTAAATTTTAACACAAATTTCCTGCTACTTTTAGAATTTTAATCATCTCAAAATTCAGGTTTTAATATTCAAGCTGGATTTAATTTTTTGCATCCAGAAGCGCTCTTTTGCTTGTCGCTTTGTCTCATTCCAGGATTTATTTTGGTCAATTGCGACAACTTGCATGTCTGTCCAGCTATGTCCTATGCTCTTGAAATGGACAGCCGTTGCCTGTGTTAATTCCTTTTTGTTTATGTGATGACGATGTAAATTAATACGGAGATTTAGTGAATTTTTTGCTTCACCAATATATTGCTGTTGACATACCGCACACGTAATCATATATATCACATAATTGTTCATAAATTCCATAAATTCATCAAGGTGCTGTCTTGTATCTGTCCATTTCATTTCAATGTCGTCAATGAAACGGAGCCAACTATAAAGCTTGAAAGGTGCTTCCTGGAGCATACACTTTTCTAAATCGCCCATGAATATATTAGCGTAGGATGGATCTACCCGCGTGCCCATTGCAGTCCCATTAACTTGAAGAAAATTTTCGTTGTCAAAAACAAAGTTGCTACGTTTTAACACAAGACTCAGAAGATCTGTTGATGGTGGTTGAATAGGCCAAGTATTCCAAACTTTTCGGCATGCGTTTATTCCCTCTTCATAGGGAATAATCTGTCGAAATGTGAAAAAGAAGCCCTGCACAATCTTGAAAAAAGAGAGGACATCGTCATCAAAAAAGCGGATCCACAGTCCACAGTAGTCGTTATAAACACCGACGACTACATTAGCGAAGCTAACCGCCTGCTTTCCCAACCTGCATTTTATAAAAAAATTAAAAAATGATCCAACTAAGAAATGCAGCGAAGAAATAACATCAGCACTGCGATCCATGCTGGATAATGAAGAACTAGATAAAGAAACATTTTATGGCATTCTCCCTGAAAATCCTAGAGCTGGCATATTCTACCTTTTACCAAACATTCATAAGGAAGGGATCCCAGGGCGCTCCATTGTAAACTGTATTGGTCATCCGACGGATAAAAATTTCCCATTTTTTGGACCTCCAGCTTCAACCCTTTGTTGAATCTCTCCCTTCCTTTGTCAAAGACACTACAGACTATATAAATAAAACACCATCTGAAAATCTCCCTCCTCACACTTCACCGGTAACTTTAGATGTGGTATCTCTTTGTACTAACATCCCCATGAAGAGGGAATAAACGCATGCCGACAAGTTTGGGATACTAGGCCTATTCAATCACCATCAACACATTCCTTAGTTAATTTTCTGAGTCTTGTGTTAAAACGTAGCAACTTTGTTTTTGACAACGAAAATTTTCTTCAAGTTAATGGGACTGCAATTGGCACGCGGGTAGCTCCATCCTACGCTAATATATTCATGGGCGATTTAGAAAAGTGTATGCTCCAGGAAGCACCTTTCAAGCCTTATAGTTGGCTCCGTTTCATTGATGACATTGAAATGAAATGGACAGATACAAGACAGCACCATGATGAATTTATGGTATTTATAAACAATTATCATCCGTCAATTAAATTCACTGCCAACATATCGGAAATTTCCAATGCATTCCTTGGCACTACTTTAACGCTTGCCGACGGAAAAATCAGCTTTGATCTGCACTCAAAACCGACCGATACATTTTGTACACACGCATATCTAATACCAAGCAGTTGTCATCCAAGACACTGTATCGACGCAATTCCATATAGTCTCTCTACCAGACTACGTCGGATATGCTCAGATGAGCAAACTTTCAACAATAGGAGCAGAGAACTTAAAGACCATCTAGTTAAAAGGGGTTACAAAGCAAACAAAGTGCAAAAAACAATTGAAAAGGTTTCAACTTTAGAACGAAAACAGTTGTTACAATACCGAAATAAAAAGAAAAGGAACTCTCGAATCCCATTTGTTACGACTTTCCATCCACAACTTCCAAATTTGTCAGCTATTACACGTGAATGCATGCCAGCCTTGCATGCGTCACCTAAAATGAAAGCCCTTTCCCCAGAACCACCACTTATGTCTTTTCGCAGGCCCAAGAACTTGAAGGACATGCTCGTTAAGGCTAAACTAAAATCACCTGTAATAGGACAATTTAAGACCTGTCCAGACAAACGGTGTCTTTTGTGCAAATACAGTCTTACAACATCGACATTTGAGAGCACAGCAACTGGCGAGAAATTCAAAATTTTCGGCAATTTGTCCTGTAAATCCGAAAATGTGATATACATGATTACGTGTGCGGTATGTCAACAGCAATATATTGGTGAAACAAAAAATTCACTAAATCTCCGTATTAATTTACATCGTAATCACATAAAGAAAAAGGAATTAACACAGGCAACGGCTGTCCATTTCAAGAGCATAGGACATAGCTGGACAGACATGCAAGTTGTCGCAATTGACCAAAATAAATCTTGGAATGAGACAAAGCGACAGGCAAAAGAGCGGTTCTGGATGCAAAAAATTAAATCCAGCTTGAAAATTAAAACCTGAATTTTGAGATGATTAAAATTCTAAAAGCAGCAGGAAATTTGTGTTAAAATTTACAAATAACACATTTTCCAATTGCAGATATTATTTCTTCCGGATTCACTACAATGTCTTTAATTATTGATTTTGTTAAATACTTTCAGATATACAGTAACTGACAAAAGTTTTTTCTTCATCTCCCTCCGGGCATTCATCTCGTATTACATTTGTAATAACCAGCGTCTACAATGTAGCTGTTATTGTTTTGTTTATACTTTTTTGTACATAGTTTTTCTTTGATTTTATTTTTTATTTTTATTTTGTTTAGAGAAAGGCCCGGGTAGGGGCTGAAAAATTAACTGTATTATTAGTGTATTGTTCACTTTTGTCTATTGTTTGACTATATTCTTCTCACAAAGTGTGTATCTTGTCGGATCCAGTACGTCGGGAATTTGGTGTTGTTGCTTTGTTTATATATATATATA
>MJUU01054043.1:42532-149828 GCA_002080025.1 Modiolus philippinarum | reverse complement strand
TAAAATAGAGTGAGCTGCAAATTTATTTTGACACGTAATATGAGAGTTAAGTATATTAATTAACCGAAATTTGATCATGGACTTGGTGGTGTAGTGGTTAGCGCAGCAGACTCTCAACCCTTAGTACCTTGACAGAGGGGGTTCGAATCCCACTGGAATAAAAAAAAAATTAATATTTAATATTAAAAGACTTAGACTTAGACTTTGGTTTTGGTTTGATAGAAAAATACATTACAGGCAGATGACTCAAGCCTAAATGACTCATTTATATATTCATATATATATATAACAGTCATATAACAATTCATATATATATATAACAGTCTATCGTAAGAACCCAACGGGGTTAGAATTAGAGAAATGAATATCGAGATTGCCTTCCCACCGAGGGATTTGGCTGCTCTTCAAATGCACAGATATTACAGACAAATTACACTGCCCACGCCATCTCTGTGGGAGACCCAAGGGATGTAAAATAGAGTGAGCTGCAAATTTATTTTGACACGTAATATGAGAGATAAGTATATTAATTAACCGAAATGGTGGTGTAATGGTTAGCGTGGCAGACTCTCAACCCTTAGTACCTTGACAGAGGGGGTTCGAATCCCACTGGAATCAACAAAAATTTAATATTTAATATTAAAAGACTTAGACTTAGACTTTGGCTTTGGTTTGGTAGAAAAATACATTACAGACAGATGACTCAAGCCTAAATGATTAATTTCATTTTTTTTTAAAATAGAAGTACCCAAAATTGCAGTTCATTTATCTTCTGCATATGGCTATTTCGACAACAAGTCTCATCAGTGCAGATAGTATCAAAACAATTGGAAAACCGAATAAAAACGAAAAATTTCTGAGTGTCATTGTCCAAAAAATTGATGGGATGCTCAGCATAGATCGGTCCATAACATACCATAAAAACGAAGCACAAATAAGATGTTGGGGTTTTCATCGGTACTCACTCTAATTCTTATTTTAAAGCAAAACAAGTACCATGGATTCTCTTAAACAAAGTGAAAGGGAATGCAGACTGTTAGTGCGTGGGCAGTGTAATTTGTCTGTAATATCTGTGCATTTGAAGAGCAGCCAAATCCCTCGGTGGGAAGGCAATCTCGATATTCATTTCTCTAATTCTAACCCCGTTGGGTTCCTACGATAGACCGTTATATTTGATTTTTTAGGCCCTGCATTAGCGTAAATATTCGCAAATCCGGGGAGATGAACAAGTTTCCACGTTGACTGAATTTATAGACATTATATATATATATTGTGTTCTATACAGATAACAATTAAGCAAGATACTCAAGAAAGCAATGCTAGCGTCATATTTTTGTAAAGACGTGAATTAAATGAAAAAGAAAATTTGATTGAAATTACATTATATCTTAACCTTACGCGGGAAAATGCCTGCAATCACGATAGTAGAATTTTTGCGTTCAAGTATTTGCTTTATGGATTTGTTCTGAGTACTATAAATTCGGAAATTATTGCATGACTTTATTATTGTGATTCCATACTAACGGAAAGATAACTAGAGGCACCCTAATAAGAAATTCCAGATTTTAGTGTTGCATCTTTTATGTTTCAAAATTGTCCATTTAATTCATTGAAAGTATTTATTCAATTGCATCTTATTATCCAAAACGAACGCATTTTTTTATCACATTCTTGATTTCAGTCATATTCAATGCAATGTATTTAACAAAGATGGTACGACACTCGCCTACGCTTCAATCTAGAAAAAAATAACGGAAGTAACACTAAGTAACAGCTTTCTTAAATACATCTGGAAACCAAACATATATTTTATTAACGGAAGAAGATCGCAGCAACCGAATATAACAGTTCTGAATGAGTTTTTTCGGATACGCAATGATGGTAGGATCTACGTGTCAAGAAGGTTTGTGATTATAAACTCTCACGAATTTACGATATGGCTCCGGAAATCCTCAAAAAACCGTAGGCTTTTATCAGTAAGATTTCAATTATTTCTGCCATTTTGTTTATTTTGTTGTCATATGTCAAACTTCACAAAACGAGCTAAATGTAGTGAAGTAAATGGTTTAATATGAGGGTAGAATATCCGACTCGATTTTCCGTAAATTGGCAAGACCCGAACAATATAAATGCCTCACTTTGACACCAAAGCTGATCAATTTCTATCTAATATTAACGTTCAGTCTAATAACCTTAATTTCTAATTTTGTTTATTTTGTTTCCTTTTGGGGTTTGTTTTGTTTTGTTTTTTTTTTTCGGTTTTTTTGTTTGTTCTGTTATTGCTGTTTTTTTTATAATTTTATTTTATCTTTTTAGAGTGGTGCGTTTTCTTTCAAAACAGTTCCTACAACGTTGTTACATGTACACCATCCATTTTTTCAAAGAACTATCACATCTTGTGAGGTGATACTTTTCAGAAGTCCGATTTCCCTGTTATAGGGCCGGCATATATATTCATGAAATAAAACAAATTATTATTTTCTTATATTTTTAGAGTGATGTGATTTGCTAAAAGTTGGTCACATGATCATGTATATTTCCAAGAGTTGTCAATAAAAGGCCGATTTGACTTTACGTATTGACCTCGGCTAAAAAAAGATCAATTTTGCATTCAAATTGATAAAAGCCGAATTGACTTTTCGTATTGGCCTAGATTAAATAATTAACATGGATAATTGAAATTATTTGATTAAAAATGATGTTTTATTATATATGAGTTGTTTATCTAGCCTATATGTATTTGACTCTGGGTAGTTTTAGTGCCAAGGCTCTAAACGGGGTAACAGTGGAAACAAAAATACCAAAAAGTTTACAAACGCTGTGGTAAAAAAATAATTGGTATGCCGTTTAAAGGGGTGTGTGAGACAGTATACGTCTATTTCTACTTCCACTAATTGGCAATTTATTATTCAGTGAGAATCTTACCCATGGTTGTTAGTTGCATGTCGTTATTTTGAAATATGTAACACAATTTATTTACCTAAAAGCTATAAAAAATAAATTTTCAAAAGGGAAAATAATAAAACAATTGTAGCCCATTGAATTCGGTCAATGCAGAAATTTATTGACATGAGAAAAAGTATATTGACACTCGGACTTCGTCCTTGGTCAATATACATTTCTCATGTCAATAAATTTCTGCATTGACCTCATCAATAGGCTATAATTGTATAGTATCAGTAAAATCTTTTGTGAAAGCAAAGCAAACTTAAATAGTGGAAATAAAGATACAACAATCGATATCAGTTTCAACTGTGTAAACATCTTAAACTGCTCTCATTTGATATGACGACACACAAAACAAATAATCTTTGCTCTGTTTTCTTATCCTTTATTGATATATTACTTCAAGAATAAACGAAAACAGGACAGTATAATACTGAAGGAACAAAACACAAGATTTAAATCTAGATGTAAAGCAAAAAAGAAATCACAAAAAGACAGAATTATATACACTATTTTCCAACAAAACACACGAACAGCACAAATACAACACTTAAAACTTAAGCGCACACAGTGTGAACTCCACAAAACAGAGTATCAAGAAGGAAGGGTAAGCTATTTTGCATTGTACACAGCAATATTCACACTGGCAGTAGATCAGTTAGGGGTAAAGTCAAAAATGGTAATGTCAAATCTGGAAAGACGTGAATACAGCTAGAAATGTATGTTCCTAATTTTTATGTCACGGTGACGGTCATTAAATTTCTGAAAGGACGAGAGAAACAACGGCTGAACATACTAGTAGTCTGACTTTTCAGTCTCTATGCTTGTGCTTTTTTCTCTTTTCTCAAAGTCACCGTATGAACAACAAGTAAAATATACACTCCATTTAATACTTGTCTTTAGTGCTGTTGTTTATAAAAAGCAAAATCTGATATGGGGAGATTCGAATTTCATATTGACAAAATTTGTTTCAAAACACAGACAGAAGTAAGTCTTACGTTTAGTATACTGTAATTTTCAGCAGTCTATAAGGCCGTCTCTTTTTTTTAATATTTAGAGGCACACAATCAAACAACACTTACATTTATCAGTTGAGGATTTCCAAATATTTTGCTTTGATCTGCACTGAAGAGACACAAGTTGCCGAAATGCACATATGCAGAATTAACAGTTTTTTGTTTTTTGTTTTTTTTTTGTTTGTTTTTTTGTTTTTTTTTTTTTTTTATATGTGATTTTTTTTTCTTTCTTCCGGTTTTGTTTTCTTTTTTTTTGTTTTTTGTCTGTTTCTGTTTGTTTTTGTTTTTGTTTTACTTTCGTTTAAAGCTAAATTAAGAAAAGTACTAGCGAATTTAAAATGTTAATGACAAACAAACAATATATAAACAAACAAATTGATAAATATATAAATATATGATTTAAAAAAATGATAAATTAAAAAACGCCGAATTTCATTATCCGAATTTCATCATATATTTTACCGTAACTAATTCCGCTCAAGCCGGTGCTACGACCGTCTTTTACTTACTATGAAATATGAGCGCAGCTCATTGATGAAGGCCTTATGGTGACTTCAAAGTAAAGAACAGCAATAAAAGAGTTGTTGCAATGACATATTTTGAAGAGACTTTGTCTAATGTGTTTTCTCTCCATATCCTTTATTGTACTTTTATACTTTAGGTTGACAATCCATGCTGTCTGCCCCATGAAGATGATCGAGTACACAATGGATCATCCCGTCTGTCCTCTTCTGATCAGCGGCTGTAAGTAAATTAACAGTGATAGTATATGGGGTAAATGCATATGGGACAAAGTCTCTACAAATACATGGTAGAACCAAGCAATGGAACAACGCTATTATTGTGATATTTTTCGTTTAAAGGCATATGTAAATAGTGTTTTTGCTACTGGAGAGTCACGGTCCAATAACCTTTTTATGTAGATCAACAGCCAAATAAATTCAGTTCAGTATGCATATTGCACAAGGGTTTAGGGCGATATTTTCGAGTTGATACATTTACCATTTGTAGGTACCTAAATCTATCTAATAGTTTTTGAGCATTATAAAAATTAACAACACTTAAAATAACATTACATTAATGTTTTATAATTAAATATATTGCATAAAATAACAATATTTTTTACATTATAATGTACTAATGTATTCCTATTTTAAGTAGCCATACTTTAGATAAAATAATAACAGATGGAATAACAGACTCTTATGATTATTAAACTTAAAAGCACCTAAAATAACATTATATTAATGCTTTATTTAGTAATAGATTGGCTAAAATAACAAGCCTTATTACATTATAATGTACTAAAACGCCCTTATTTAAGACGTGGCCAGTGTTAATAAGCAATTAAGAGGAGGTCCATATACTACGGAAGCGTATATGGACCACCTCTTAGTTCTTTATTAACGGTTATGACATAGTTAATAAGGCTATATACATGCTTTAGAAAGCGACAAGAAGAGTTATTTACAAACCACTTAGCACCTTATATTGCATTAAGATTACACAAATTAACATTATTTATGTAAGATAATTTTTAGGAGTTGTAGTTTTACTACACGTTACACTAAACTTATTCAGACACTGTAAATTAAGATACTCTTGTGATTAAATAAAGCCTTAAGATGAGTTATTTTATGCGTTCTTAGAAAGTAATAACGCATTTAAAATACACAAATTAGTACGTCTTTACGTTAAAACATTTTTGGGGCTTGTTATTTTTGCTACTTGTTGCTTTAATCTTATCAAAAGACTCTTAAATAAGATACTCTTGTGATTAAATAAAGCCTTTAAACGAGTTATTTTTGCGTTCTTAGAAAGTTTTATTGCATTAAAATTATCCAAATTAATATGTTGTTATGTAAGATAATTTAAGGGGTTGTTATTTTTACACGACTTATGTTTTATTCTTATTAAAAGACTTTTAACTAAGATACTCTTGTGACACTTTAGAACTATAAAGAGGGGTTATTTAAGGCATGCTATCAAACATTAAACATTTAGATCATGTTATCTTACACTTCCATCGTATTTTCAATAATTTAAGGCATGTTAATTTGCAAAACGATAAGCTCTTATTCTATTAAATTATATTAAATAAGAAACACTTATTACGATAGAAGTAAATAGGGCGGCTTATTCAAGGCGGTTTAAATTTTGTTTCATTGTTTGATCGTGAGAAATATTTGAATTTGTTTTTTTTCGTTGGACAAGAAAAGCAACAAGAACTCCAGCTTCAAGTCTGCATTGTCAACTAGAATGCATATCCCAGTATTGCTGTTACTGGTAAGACTTTTTTGAAAGTTTTACGCATTTTTCACATATTTTTGGCAACTTGAGCTCAAGCCATCATTTGGTGTCTTTCGTCCTCCCGCGGCTTCAAACTTTCAGAATTCTTTATTCTCATAAACTACAAAGTTGGGCTGAACTAAGCTTGATGTGCTGTTTTTTATCGTATCGTGCGCAAAATGCTTGTTTTAAATTGTGTGTCGTAAACAAAAAGTTGTAAGTTGTAACATAGGCATTGTTTATTCACTAGGAATTGGATTAGAATTTCTTGAAATCCATTCAAAACAATCAAGACCACGCTAACCAAGTATTACCATGCATTACAGTGGGGCAATTGGTTGTTGGCCAATTTGTTGGCTTGTCAGCCAAAGTAACTCTAAGCATGCGAATATGCCGTACAGTAATGAAATACTTTATTGTGTATACAGACAAAATAAGTGTAGTGTTTTTCAATATGACAACTACGACTTGGCTCGAAAGGATGATTTCAAGCCTCAGTCTGTTTCACAGCAGCATCTTGGAAGACACAACACCTATAGTCGAAGTAATGAGGATATCTGAACGATTGCCCACAGTAACAGTACTAGCGGCTGGAAATCTGATATATCTTCTGCGTAGAAAATAAAGCACCCACAGTAACAGTACTAGCGGTTGGAAATCTGATGTATCTTCTGCGTAGAAAATAAGGCAGGCCGTGATTATGGGGAAATAAATCATTTGGAATATACACAATGTTCCCTACTGTAGACAAAGCCAACACATTTGTGTTGCTTGCGTGTAGTTGAAAAGTTCTTGGAGATATAATGTATTTTTATTCATAGGTGTCAGGCTGAGCCATTGGAATAAATTCATATATATATTCGTTTTAAAAACTGTATGATTAGTTCAGAAATGTTTCACACTATTTACTTCATGTGAAATTTTTCACGCTCCCTATATTCTGTTTAAAAAAGATTTTGCCTCGATTGAATACCTGATAATTTCTTTGAAGTGAGTCTTCGTGTCTATGCATGTTATTTCACCTCTTTTGAATGAGGCGCATATACTAGTATATGTTTTTACAAAAAAACCATTCAGTTCAGCTGTGAAATATGTTTCCAAAACTGATAATACTTTGCATTCTCGAGAACCATTATTTAATTCTCCTCTGAAACTACCGGGTTAATCGGAGCCAAATGTAGACACAATAGCCCTTTGGTAGTCCCCTTTGAGATTTTATTTTTTTAAAGTTCGATAATTAAACAATATCGCCGCCATTGCTAAAAATAAAACATGAGGTTAATTGCAGTGTTTTGCTAATAAGTCAAAAATAGTTACATAAAAATAGTTACACAAAAAATAGTTACAAGTACAAAAATAGACCCATTTGTCTAAATTATGTTTTGTCCCTTCTTGCATTGTATGTTCCAGATTGTTGTCAACTTTTTCACCATCCCGGTTTCGTTTCCCTACACCCAAGATCCCTAGGGCGCACACATTTCCTAAAACCTTCATTTATATTGTAGCCCGGGGTCTTGGCTTTGTAACTATACCAAGTACTTATTTGTAGAAGGTTTCATTAAGGGAAAAAATGCATAAAACCAAAGTGCGGCATGGTAAAACCTCGGCTGGGCAAGGATATCCACTCATACAAGGTCTAACTTTGGCCACTTCTAGCCCTCTAGTGGTCTACTTGATTTGGTTTTCATTCGTCTGTTTATCCTACTGTTGGAAGACGGGATAGAGATACGGGAGGTTTGGGTAACCATAACCCAGTTAAACCCTACCACTTACAATTGTCAGTGCCAGTACCAAGTCCGGCTGTCCCGTTTTTCTATACAGTAAACCTGTGTATAGCGACCTTCTATATAACAAAATCCTGTACACAATGACCTTGAGTTGCTTGCCCCTTAAATACATATTCTAAGGAAAATTACCTCTATATAAATACCTCCCTTTTAGAGTGACCATGGTACCTTGAAGAGTCAATACAGACAGGTTTTGCTGTAGTTGTTTATGTTTGTCAGTTGTATTTTCTGTGCTTTGGGTTAATTGTTTGGTTGGTGGAAGGTGGATGATGTTTGGTTTGTGGTATCTGTCAAATATCTGTGAATTACCGGTCGTCTTTTCTCCTATACCACAGATAATATTAATATGTCATGATAAAATTGATCAGCAAGGTAAGGTCTAACTACACTGAAATTTATGGGACAGAAATCCGAAAACGCAAATCTGTTCATTATCATTTCATTATTATGTTTGCAAAGTTCAAGCCATTTCGATAAAAAGTAAATCTAGAACTCAGTTTACATATGCTTATTCCGATTTTTTAATATTTCATTTTATATATGTTTTTTTTTTCTTTTATAGGGTCTGCTGTGTTTTGCCAGCATGAGGATGGTGGATGATGGGGCCACTCTTGACGAACTTGTAAAATATTATTTGAGCAGATCATATACGTTAAACGAAATTTTAGGCTTTTTACTGATCGTTCATGAAATTTTATTGAGTAGGACCACCTTGAAGAGGATTTTGAGAAGATTGCATTTGAGAAGTCGAGATAACGAGAGTCCATTAACTGATATCATTGACAACATATTTATGCTGCGACGTAATCAGCTGGTAATGGTACAATAAATGCCGGTTATCGAATAATATGGAGGTTATTGAATATGCAATGCGGCGTGCGCGCAACCTAAGAAACTGTTAGAATTGTCCTTGGTGTCATAGACGGAAACGGTGTTGTCACTAGAAGAAGGCGACGTCTTATTAGAAGATCATACTACAGTAAAGGACCAAATTATTGCATCCACGTAGATGGCTACGACAAACTGAAGCCATATGGCATTGCAATACACGGGTGTATTGACGGATTTTCTAGGAAAATTCTTTGGTTGGTCGCAAGTCAAACCAATAATAATCCACGACATGTTGCTAGAAATTTTGTAGAGCACATACACAGGTACAAACGTGTAACAAGAATGGTCCGAACGGATGCAGGAACTGAAAATGTTTTAATCCATAGAATACAGATGGCGTTACGTATGCATCACAATGATCGAATGGCGGCAGAAAACAGCGTAACTATCGGCAGGTCAACTGCAAATCAACGGATCGAAATGCTGTGGAGTTTTTTGATGCCCAACTTTACAATGTTTTGGAGAAACATTTTCAACAATCTAATTGATGAGGGAAAATTAAACAATGCAGACTTCTTTCACTTGGAGTGCTTACGTTTTTGTTTTTTACCCATGATACAAGATCATCTTAATCAATTCAAAGAGACTTGGAACACACACAGAATTCGTACACAAAGGCAGGATGGACAGTTTTACGGTATTCCAGATGTCCTTTTCCATCAACCAATCATTTACGGACAATTTGACCAATCGTTTGGTCTTCCCTGCGAGGAAAGGGTACTGAACCATATTTTAGACATATATATCGACCAACATCTTCCAAGAGGCACATCCATGGAGTTCAGGCAGTTGGTATCAGCAATTACGAGATTACGAATTGAAAACTTTGATATGATCTAAACGCCTGATGAAGGTAAAAGATTATTTTGCAGTCTATTACCTTTGCTGTTGGAATTCATATAAACTCGATGATAATAACAAGACAATACATGAAACCATTGATTTGTAAATATATATTCTGCAAGTTATGACTGTTTTGTTACATGGATTTAAGCAATTTTTTTAGTGTTGGTAAACTAATCTTTTTTTGGATTTGATTTGTAAGAAGAAAAATACATGTTGGTTAATAAAAAAGTATTTGGTAGTTTTGAATCTTATTACGATTTAGCCAAATTAATTTTGTCGTACAGTTTTCCTAGTTCAATAGCTGCTGTGAAAGTCGTGATTCGGATGAAAAAAAAATGTAGTTATGTTTAAAAAAAAAACAAAAAAAAAAACTATTAAAATATAAAATGAATGAAGAGGGAGAAAGGGTGCCCATATTTTCGACCAGAAGGCCCTCTTCAGGAGCTATAGATAAGGAAAAATGGAAAACGCGTCCACACATTTTCCCCTTCACTTTTATCACGTGTACTGTTTGTTGTCAGTATTCTTGGGCTTTTAATCAGCTAAAACAATTGATTTTATCTGCACTGATGAGACATAATTTGTCGAAATGCGCATATGCAGAGAGTAAATTCACAGTAACTTCGGTATTTAGTTATTTGCTAAACATAGGTAGAAATACACTCAAATACACAAAATGGGGGCCCGCAAAGCGTAGTAGTATACGACCGAAACAGGTACATTTGGGCAAGTGTTGACACAAAAGTCAGTGTGGAATTCATAAGCTGCTGGATCCAAAGTGAGTGTAGACTTCATAAGTTGCAAGACCCAAAGTGATTGTTGACTTATTAGCATATAAATCGGACAAGAAATAAAACAAAATGAGGTTTTCCCGCTTTGGGCCCCATTTATCTCGTCGGTCAAATCCGTTGACATACTACTGAAAGCTTATGTCAAAAAGACTCCAAACAAAGAAATCCCATAAAAATCTGATGAAAAATAAAAATTTAACATGCATAGCAAATTTGCGATTTTTGTCCCCTTTGGTCCCTTATAGCTCCCTTAGGGGACAAGCTGGCAAAATCTGACTGTTGTGCGTTATGTTTATTTTTCATAAGGAATCTTTAAACTGCATCGAAGTCGGACAAGAAATTAAAAAAAAAATGATGTTTGTCCCCTTTGGGCCCCATTTATCTCGTAAACGGTAATTGTTGGGTCAAATCCGTCCGTTGACATAGCACTGGTGCGTAATTCTATAAGCAACAAAATGAAACAAACTGCATCAAAATATGATAAAAAAAATAAACTTTCTACAGCAACATATGCGAAAACAACCCACAATACCCCTCTTTGACCCCTAATTTTGAAACGGGAGGGGCCATAAACTAAACTAAAAACACACGTCTGGGCCCGTTGTGCCAATGAACCTTGTGTTAAAATTTGGCAAGGATCCCTCCACTAGAACCAAAGTTATGGTGTCCACAGACGCCGACCCCAACGCCAACGCCGATGTTTGGGTCATATTATAATACGACCGATTTTTTTCCGGCGTATAAAAACCTGAAAATTGTGAAAAATTAAATGCTTCACCAAAACGTTTCACAAAACCTAACTAATTTAATATCCATTTCAAATAAAATATCAAAATTTTTTATATGCTCTTAAAGTCTTCAATTCAGATAAAAACGATTTCTTGCCAACCAAAAAGGTCAACAGGTAATATTTCGATGTAATGACAATACGGCAAACAAGCCTTTAAGCTGCATATAGGAAAAGCTTGATTCCATTTGCCATGCGGGTTCAGATGAGAAGATTTTTGAAATTGCTGACGGACACATAGTGATGGCAAAAAGTCACATGGCCTTTCAGGCCAGGCGAGCTAAAAACTTAAAAAGGTCGTGAACTAGAAATTAAAGAGACAACTGATACACCAACATTAGCAACATACCTCGTCCTTTACCTTTCTATGGATGATTTTGGATATACGAGATCCAAACTTTATTATGACAAACTTGCCATGATGATTTTGACATACACAATAGTAAACCTATCCTTTTTTAAGTAGTTATATACATGCATCCTCTGATTATGGAGTTTATATTTTACAATTCATTCGCTTCTGTTGTGCATGCAGTGCATGTGTTGACTTTGACAACAACGCAAAATTACTGTCTGAAAACTGCTTTCCCATCTTCAGCCATTACTTCCGAAGTTTTACGGTCATCATCACGATTTGATAGACAACTACAACGTTTCCAGGTCACAAAGGGGGTCAGGCATTTTTCAATATGTTATGGATATTAAAATTTGACCACGAGCATATATATAACTGAATGAATTTCTATGAAATGCAATACGATACAAGTTCATGTATTTACAAAAAGGGGCCTATACAAGGGGTATAATTTGGACAAAATATATTTTGCATGAAACCGTTACTATGGCGCTTTGACCTTGCAGTCATCAACCAATTACGGAAATAAGGCCTAAAATTATGGGTCATTGTCTTACATGCCTTTCCAACGTTTCTATCGCTTTATGGTTTTAAAATGCTTTTAATGACTAAACTGCATTAATTCCATTCATTTGTTTTGTTCTGTTCAGGTATTTTCTTCCGTTAATTCGGAGCACTCCACTAGGGATATAATAGGTACTATCTTTTAAAATATAAAAGTCGTTATTTATGCATAAACAGTTAAAAGTTTATAGACGGGTTCCTTAGAAGCTAAAAGTCAACAGCCTATCTCTATGTAGATCACTTATAGTTTATATACGCTAAAAGGTTAACTTCAATGTACATGCGGAAACACAAAAATAATTATAAAAAACTATAAAAACTATAGCTAAAGGCATGACTCGGTCCCTATCAGGGCCCTTACGGGGTATCATATATAGGTGATATATATACAAAGGAAATGAATAGTAAAAACAGCGTTACGGTTAGATCAGCACACACACACAGCAAGCTTGGTATCCCATGCAAGCTGTAGAACCTAATTATATACACCATATGCCAACATATATACTTAGATTATATACACCAGAAACATGTTAATGACACTATACTAATTTAGTAGTGGTAAGCAGCTAGCTTGGCATCCCGTGCAGGCTGCAATAGGCAGATAAGCGAGATATACAGTAGAATGAGTTTAAGCTATGAATCTAGCATACTTGCTCGTTTAGAGTGTAGGTTATAACAGAAATTTTGAGATAAGACATCAAGTTCATTAAATGATAGCAGATAACGAACTTTACTACTTGTACAATCTAATATGAGCTGTGTTAGAGTGTCCTCGTCTACACAGAAGCTTTTAAGATTTGTACTACCCCTACTGGCATGTGTTTGAACCGGTTTGTCAAGTCAGCAAAAAAGTTTCTTCTGACTTCATTCAACGAAGAACATTTTAAGAGAAAGTGCTTGAGATCCTCCTCATTAGATGAGCACAATTTACATACTGGTGAATATTGGTAATTGAATTTTGCTTTTGTGGCTTGAAACATATATGTGCCAGTTACTAATTTGCATTTCAGTTTAGCTTTTCTTATGTCATGCTGGTTGTTTCTTGCACATTGCCAAATATTATGTGGCAGAGTAATGGGCTTTTGTCGAATTTCTAAAAATGTCAATGTAGATTTTGTTTACTTTTCCTCTAGGTATAAGTTACGCCAATATTCATTAAATTTTGAGTGTACTGACTTTTTCTAGTGTCAAGCCTTTCGTCTATGTTAACTTTTCCATTAGCTTGCCTTGTGACTCCGAGATCTTTTAAGCTTTCTACCCGTGGTATTTGTTGATTGCCCATTGAGCATGATTTCTTTTGAGTATTATTACCTTTTGATACACACAGGACTTTAGATTTCGACGCATTTATTTTATCAGGTCTCTCTTTGTTTGAAAGTCAATAATATCAAGCATACCTTGTATTTCAGATGGATATCCTAGCAGAGCAATGTCATCGGCGCATGTTGGATGGGCAGTTTGAAGATGACCAATTTTTGCTAAGTTCCTAGATACGATATTGTTTAGGGTGGTGTTATTATATCGCTTATATAGCAAAGAAGATAGCTTGGCCCTTGCCGGATACCTTGCAATATTTTTATTTCCTCAGTTGTTTGATCATTCCATTTTACTTTGATAGACATATCGAATAAATATTTTTGAGAAACAGCCACATGTCGCCTCATATTACATCATGATATAGTTTGTTGAGCATTATCTGATGATTTACAGTGTCAAACGCCTTTTCAGCATCAATGGTAACTAATTCTAGGGTGGAATTATAGTGTTGATGTATTACTATTGCTTCAGACTTTATAAGTGTAGCAAAAATACTTGATACTCCTTCTGCAAAACCACGTTGTAAAAGGTTTTGTGCAGGTAACAATTTGGCTTCTAATCTATCTTTAATGATGGACCCTAAGATATTTTCGAACGTACTTATTCCATGATAATTTCCCGGTACTGTTTATCTTTGTTTTTTGTAAGACTGGTGTTAGGATTCCCGTTTTCAAATTTTCATGAACAGTAAGCTCTTTGAAGATTTGATTAATGATGTTGCATTTTTCAGGTGAGTTTCATCAGTGGAATTTTTATAATGTTCAGACGATATGCCATTTTCGTCAGTGGATTTTCCAGTATTTAGTTTCTTAATTGCTGTTTTGACTTCCTGTACAGTGGCTTCGGGTATGCTTTCACATATCATAGTCGAATGTATAGTGTCATTCTGGAGTTTCGCCAGTTGGAGACGTTCTAAATCAAAAACATCTTTGTTATAGCTTGGAGTAGCAAGATTTGTAAAATGGATGTGCCAGCCTTCCATGATTTTTGAGTTGTCATATTCTTTATCTCCTATGTATAGAACATTGTTGTTGGTACTATGGATAGATCGTTGTTCTTTAATTAGCTTATGGAATGTCTTACTATCATTTTGAGATGCCTTTCAGCTTATGTTTCTATGAAGCATGAGCTTGTCGCTGTAATTGACGAAGCTGTTGCTTTTTCTGCGTCTTCACTTGTTTTTCGACATCTGCATTTATATTTAATTTTAAATGAATAAAAGGTAAAAGTAGGGCACGGGATAAAAGGTAAAAGTAGGGCACGGGATAAAAGGTAAAAATCAAAATATGAATAAAACACACAACTAAAAAGCACAAAAGACATAAATGTAAAAATTAACGAATAAAACACACAACTAAAAAGTATAAAAGACATGAATGTAAAAATATATTTTTACATTCATATCTTTTTGTACTTTTTAGTTGTATCTTTTTACATTCATGTCTTTTGTACTTTTTAGTTGTGTGTTTTATTCGTTATTTTGAAGTCAAAACAGCAATTAAGAAACTTAATACTGGAAAATCCACTGACGAAAATGGCATATCGTCTGAACATTATAAAAATTCCACCGATGAAACTCATCATTAATCAAATCTTTAAAGAGCTTACTGTTCCTGAAAATTTGAAAACGGGAATCCTAACACCAGTCTTACAAAAAACAAAGATAAACAGTACCGGGAAATTATCATGGAATCAGTACGTTCGAAAAAATCTTAGGGTCCATCATTAAAGATAGATTAGAAGCCAAATTGTTACCTGCACAAAACCTTTTACAACGTGGTTTTGCAGAAGGAGTATCAAGTATTTTTGCTGCACTTATAAAGTCTGAAGCAATAGTAATACATCAACACTATAATTCCACCCTAGAATTAGTTACCATTGATGCTGAAAAGGCGTTTGACACTGTAAATCATCAGATAATGCTCAACAAACTATATCATGATGTAATATGAGGCGACATGTGGCTGTTTCTCAAAAATATTTATTCCGATATGGCTATCAAAGTAAAATGGAATGATCAAACAACTGAGGAAATAAAAATATTGCAAGGTATCCGGCAAGGGGCCAAGCTATCTTCTTTGCTTTATAAGCGATATAATAACACCACCCTAAACAATATCGCATCTAGGAACTTAGCAAAAATTGGTCATCTTCAAATTGCCAATCCCACATGCGCCGATGACATTGCTCTGCTAGGATATCCATCTGAAATACAAGGTATGCTTGATATTATTGACTTTCAAACAAAGAGAGACCTGGTAAAATAAATGCGTCGAAATCTAAAGTCCTATGTGTATCAAAAGGTAATAATACTCAAAAGAAATCATGCTCACTGGGCAATCAACAAATACCACGGGTAGAAAGCTTAAAACATCTCGGAGTCACAAGGCAAGCTAATGGAAAAGTTAACATAGACGAAAGGCTTGACACTAGAAAAAGTCAGTACACTCAAAATTTAATGAATATTGGCGTAACTTATACCTAGAGGAAAAGTAAACAAAATCTACATTGAAATTTTTAGAAATTCGACAAAAGCCCATTACTCTGCCACATAATATTTGGCAATGTGCAAGAAACAACCAGCATGACATAAGAAAAGCTAAACTGAAATGCAAATTAGTAACTGGCACATATATGTTTCAAGCCACAAAAGCAAAATTCAATAACCAATATTCACCAGTATGTAAATTGTGCTCATCTAATGAGGAGGATCTCAAGCACTTTCTCTTAATATGTTCTTCGTTGAATGAAGTCAGAAGAAACTGTTTTGCTGACTTGACAAACCGGTTCAAACACATGCCAGTAGGGGTAGTACAAATCTTAAAAGCTTCTGTGAAGACGAGGACACTCTAACACAGCTCATATTAGATTGTACAAGTAGTATAGTTCGTCATCTGCTTTCATTTAATGAACTTGATGTCTTATCTCAAAATTTCTGTTATAACCTACACTCTAAACGAGCAAGTATGCTAGATTCATAGCTTAATCTCATTCTACTGTATATCTCGCTTATCTGCCTATTGCAGCCTGCACGGGATGCCAAGCTAGCTGCTTACCACTACTAAATTAGTATAGTGTCATTAACATGTTTCTGGTGTATATAATCTAAGTATATATGTTGGCATATGGTGTATATAATTAGGTTCTACAGCTTGCATGGGATACCAAGCTTGCTGTGTGTGTGTGCTGATCTAACCGTAACGCTGTTTTTACTATTCATTTCCTTTGTATATATATCACCTATATATGATACCCCGTAAGGGCCCTGATAGGGACCGAGTCATGCCTTTAGCTATAGTTTTTATAGTTTTATATAATTATTTTGTGTTTCCGCATGTACATTTTAGCGTATATAAACTATAAGTGATCTACATAGAGATAGGCTGTTGACTTTTAGCTTCTAAGGAATCCGTTTATAAACTTTTAACTGTTTATGCATAAATAACGACTTTTATATTTTAAAAGATAGTACCTATTTTATCCCTAGTGGAGTGCTCCGAATTAACGGAAGAAAATACCTGAACAGAACAAAACAAAATGAATGGAATGAATGCAGTTTAGTCATTAAAAGCATTTTAAAACCATAAAGCGATAGAAACGTTGGAAAGGCATGTAAGACAATGACGCATGACTGTCGACCCCTTATATTTTCCTAATTTTAGGCCTTATTTCCGTAATTGGTTGATGACTGCAAGGTCAAAGCGCCATGGTAACGGTTTCATGCAAAATATATTTTGTCCAAATTATACCCCTTGTATAGGCCCCTTTTTGTAAATACATGTACTTGTATCTTATTGCATTTCATACAAATTCATTCAGTTATATATATGTTCGTGGTCAAATCTTAATATCCATAACATATTGAAAAATGCCTGACCCCCTTTGTGACCTGGAAACGTTGTAGTTGTCTATCAAATCGTGATGATGACCGTAAAACTTCGGAAGTAATGGCTGAAGATGGGAAAGCAGTTTTCAGACAGTAATTTTGCGCTGTTGTCAAAGTCAACACATGCACTGCATGCACAACAGAAGCGAATGAGTTGTAAAATATAAACTCCATAATCAGAGGATGCATGTATATAACTACTTAAAAAGGATAGGTTTACTATTGTGAATGTCAAAATCATCATGGCAAGTTTGTCATAAAGTTTTGATCTCGTATATCCAGAATCATCCATATAAAGGTAAAGGACGAGGTATGTTGCTAATGTTGGTGTATCAGTTGTCTCTTTAATTTCTTGTTCATGACCTTTTTAAGTTTTTAGCTCTCCTGGCCTGAAAGGCCATGTGATTTTTTGCCATCACTATGTGTCCGTCAGCAATTTCAAAAATTTTCTCATCTGAACCCGCATGGCAAAATTGAATCAAGCTTTCCCTATATGTAGCTTAAAAGCTTGTTCGCCGTATTGTCATTACATCGAAATATTACCTGTTGACCTTTTTGGTTGGCAAGAAATCGTTTTTTATCTGAATTGAGGACTTTAAGAGGATATAAAAAATTTTGATATTTTATTTGAAATGGATATTAAATAAGTTAGGTTTTTGTGAATCGTTTTAGTGAAGCATTTAATTTTTCACAATTTTCAGGTTTTTATACGCCGGAAAAAAAATCGGTCGTATTATAATATGACTCCAACATCGGCGTTGGCGTTGGGGTCGGCGTCTGTGGACACCATAACTTTGATTCTAGTGGAGGGATCCTTGCGAAATTTTAACACAAGGTTCCTTGGCACAAAGGGCCAAGACGTGTGTTTTTAGTTTAGTTTATGGCCCCTCCCGTTTCAAAATTAGGGGCAAAGAGGGGTATTGTAGGGTGTTTTCGCATATGTTGCTATAGAAAGTTTATTTTTTATCATATTTTGATGCAGTTTGTTTCATTTTGTTGCTTATAAAATTACGCACAAGTGCTATGTCAACGGACGGATTTGACCTCACAATTACCGTTTACGAGATAAATTGGGCCCAAAGGGGACAAACATCAAAATTGTTTTTTTTTTTAATTTCTTGTCCGACTTCGATGCAGTTTGAAGATTCCTTATGAAAAAGTAAATATAACGCACAATAGTCAAATTTTGCCAGCTTGTCCCCTAAGGGAGCTATAAGGGACCAAAGGGGACAAAGATCGTAAATTTGCTATGCATGTAAAATTTTTATTTTTCATCAGATTTTTATGGGATTTCTTTTTTTGGAGTCTTTTTTACATAAGCTTTCAGTAGTATGTCAACGGATTTGACCAACGAGATAAATGGGGCCCAAAGCCGGAAAACCTCATTTTGTTTTATTTCTTGTCCGATTTATATGCTAATAAGTCCAAACTCACTTTGGGTCCTGCAACTTATAAAGTCTACACTCACTTTGGGTCCAGTAGCTTATGAATTCCACACTGACTTTTGTGTCAAGACTTGCCCAAATGTACCTGTTTCGGTCGTATACTGCTACGCTTTGCGGGGCCCCCATTTTGTGTATTTGTGTGTATTTTTACCTAAGTTTAGCAATTGTTTTAGCTGATTAAAAGCCCAAGAATACTGACAACAAACAGTACACATGATAAAAATGAATGGGGAAAATGTGTGGACGCGTTTTCCATTTTTCCTTATCTATAGCTCCTGAAAAGGGCCTTTTGGTCGAAAATCTGGGCACCCTTTCTCCCTCTTCATTCATTTTATATTTTAATAGTTTTTCTTTTTGTTTTTGTTTTAAACATGACTACATTTTTTTCATCTGAATCACGACTTTCACAGCAGCTATTGAACTAGGAAAACTGTACGACAAAATTAATTTGGCTAAATCGTAATAAGATTCAGAACTACAAAATACTTTATTAACCAACATGTATTTTTTTTCTTACAAATCAAATCCAAAAAAAAGATTAGTTTACCAACACTAAAAAAATTGCCTAAAGCCATGTAATAAAACAGTCATAACTGGCAGAATATATATTTACAAATCAACGGTTTCATGTATTGTTTTTGTTATTATCATCGAGTTTATATGAATTCCAACAGCAAAGGTAATAGACTGCAAAATAATCTTTTACCTTCATCAGGCGTTTTGATCATATCAAAGTTTTCAGTTCGTTATCTCGTAATTGCTGATACCAACTGCCTGAACACCATGGATGTGCCTCGTGGAAGATGTTGGTCGGTATATATGTCTAAAATATGGTTCAGTGCCCTTTGCTCGCAGGGAAGACCAAACGATTGGTCAAATTGTCCGTAAATGATTGGTTGATGGAAAAGGACATCTGGAATACCGTAAAACTGTCCATCCTGCCTTTGTGTACGAGTTCTGTGTGTTGTCCGAGTCTCTTTGAATTGATTAAGATGATCTTGTATTATGGGTAAAAAACAAAAACGTAAGCACTCCAAGTGAAAGAAGTCTGCATTGTTTAATTTTCCCTCATCAATTAGATTGTTGAAAATGTTTCTCCAAAACATTGTGAAGATGGGCATCAAAAAACTCCACAGCATTTCGATCCGTTGATTTGCAGTTGACCTGCCGATAGTTACGCTGTTTTCTGCCGCCATTCGATCATTGTGATGCATACGTAACGCCGTCTGTATTCTGTGGATTAAAACATTTTCAATTCCTGCATCCGTTCGGACCATTCTTGGTCAAGTTTGTACCTTTTCATGTGCTCTACAAAAGTTCTAGCAACATGTCGCGGATTATTATTGGTTTGACTTGCGACCAACTAAAGAATTTTCCTGGAAAATCCGTCAACACACCCGTGTATTGCAATGCCATATGGCTTCAGTTTGTCGTAGCCATCTACGTGAATGCAATAATTTGGTCCTTTACTGTAGTATGATCTTCTAATAAGACGTCGCCTTCTTCTATTGACAACACCGTTTCCGTCTATGACACCAAGGACAATTATAACAGTTTCTTGGGTTGAGCGCTCGCCGTATTGCATATTCAATAATCTCCATATCACTCGATAACCGGCATTTATTGTACCATTACGTCGCATCATAAATATGTTGTCAATAATATCAGTCAATGGACTCTCGTTATCTCGACTTCTCAAATGCAGTCTTCTCAAAATCCTCTTCAAGGTGGTCCTACTCAATAAAATTTCATGAACGATCAGTAAAAAACCTAAAATTTCGTTTAACGTATATGATCTGATGAAATAATATTTTACAAGTTCGTAATCTCCGGGGTACGGTATTACCGCATCCACCATCCTCATGCTGGCAAAACACAGCAGACCCTATAAAATAAAAAAAAAACATATATAAAATGAAATATTAAAAAATCGGAATAAGCATATGTAAACTGAGTTCAAGATTTACTTTTATCGAAATGGCTTGAATTTTGCAAACATAATAATGAAATGATAATGAACAGATTTGCATTTTCGGATTTCTGTCCCATAAATTTCAGTGTAGTTAGACCTTACCATGCTGATCAATTTTATCATGACATATTAATATTATCTGTGGTATAGGAGAAAAGACGACCGGTAATTCACAGATATTTGACAGATACCACAAACCAAACATCATCTACCTACAATTAACCCAAAGCACAGAAAATACAACTGACAAACATAAACAACTACAGCAAAACCTGTCTGTTTAACTCTTCAAGGTACCATGGTCACTCTAAAAAGGAGGTAATTATATTGAGGTAATTTTCCTTAGAATATGTATTTAAGGGGCAAGCAACTCAAGGTCATTGTGTACAGGATTTTGTTATATAGAAGGTCGCTATACACAGGTTTACTGTATAGAAAAACGGGACAGCCGGACTTGGTACCGGCACTGACAATTGTCAGTGGTAGGGTTTAACTGGATTATGGTTACCCAAACCTCCCGTATCTCTATCCCGTCTTCCAACAGTAGGATAAACAGACGAATGAAAACCAAATCAAGTAGAGCCCACTAGAGGGCTAGAAGTGGCCAAAGTTAGACCTTGTATGAGTGGATATCCTTGCCCAGCCGAGGTTTTACCATGCCGCACTTTGGTTTTATGCATTTTTCCACTTAATGAAACCTTCTACAAATAAGTACTTGGTATAGTTACAAAGCCACGACCCCGGGCTACAATATAAATGAAGGTTTAAGGAAATGTGTGCGCCCTGGGGATCTTTGATGTAGGGAAACGAAACCGGGATGGTGAAAAAGTTGACAAATATCTGGAACATACAATGCAAGAAGGGACAAAACATAATTTAGACAAATGGATCTATTTTTGTACTTGTAACTATTTTTGTGTAACTATTTTAATGTAACTATTTTTGACTTATTAGCAAAACACTGCAATTAACCCCATGTTTTATTTTTAGCAATGGCGGCGATATTGTTTAATTATCGAACTTAAAAAAAAAAATAAAATCTCAAAGGGGACTACCAAAGGGTTATTGTGTCAACATTTTGCTCCGATTAACCCGGTAGTTTCAGAGGAAAATTAAATAATGGTTCTCGAGAATGCACAGTATTATCAGTTTTGGAAACATATTTCACAGCTGAACTGAATGGTCTTTTTGTAAAAACATATACTAGTATATGCGCCTCATTCAAAAGAGGTGAAATAACATGCAAAGACACGAAGACTTACTTCAAAGAAATTATCAGGTATTCAATCCAGGCAAAATCTTTTTTCAATAGAATATAGAGAGCGTGAAAAATTTTACATGAAGTAAAAAGTGTGAAACATTTCTGAACTAATCATACAGTTTTTAAAACGAATATATATATGAATTTATTCCAATGGCTCAGCCTGACACCTATGAATAAAAATACATTATATCTCCAAGAACTTTTCAACTACACGCAAGCAACACAAATGTGTTGGCTTTGTCTACAGTAGGGAACATGGTGTATATTCCAAATGATTAATTTCCCCATAATCACGGCCTGCTTTTTTTTCTACGCAGAAGATACATCAGATTTCCAACCGCTAGTACTGTTACTGTGGGCAATCGTTCAGATTACTCATTACTTCGACTATAGGAGTTGTGTCTTCCAAGATGCTGCTGCGAAACAGACTGAGGCTTGAAATCATCCTTTCGAGCCAAGTCGTAGTTGTCATATTGAAAAACACTACACTTATTTTGTCTGTATACAAAATAAAGTTTTTCATTACTGTACGGCATATTCGCATGCTTAGAGTTACTATTGGCTTACAAGCCAAGAAAGTGGCCAACAACCAATTGCCCCACTGTAATGCATGGTAATTCTTGGTTAGCGTGGTCTTGATTGTTTTGAATGGATTTCAAGAAATTCTAATCCAATTCCTAGTGAATAAACAATGCCTATGTTACAACTTACAACTTTTTGTTTACGACACACAATTTAAAACAAGCATTTTGCGCACGATACGATAAAAAACAGCACATCAAGCTTAGCTTAGCCAAACTTTGTAGTTTATGAGAATAAAGAATTCTGAAAGTTTGAAGCCGCGGGAGGACGAAAGACACCAAATGATGGCTTGAGCTCAAGTTGCCCAAAATATGTGAAAAATGCGTAAAACTTTCAAAAAAATCTTACCAGTAACAGCAATACTGGGATATGCATTCTAGTTGACAATGCAGACTTGAAGCTGGAGTTCTTGTTGCTTTTCTTGTCCAACGAAAAAAAAAACAAATTCAAATATTTCTCACGATCAAACAAAGAAACAAAATTTAAACCCCCTTGAATAAGCCGCCCTATTTACTTCTATCGTAATAAGTGTTTCTTATTTAATATAATTTAATAGAATAAGAGCTTATCGTTTTGCAAATTAACATGCCTTAAATTATTGAAAATACGATGGAAGTGTAAGATAACATGATCTTAATGTTTAATGTTTGATAGCATGCCTTATATAACCCCTCTTTATAGTTCTAAAGTGTCACAAGAGTATCTTAGTTAAAAGTCTTTTAATAAGAATAAAACATAAGTCGTGTAAAAATAACAACCCCTTAAATTATCTTGCATAACAACATATTAATTTGGATAATTTTAATGCAATAAAACTTTCTACGAACGCAAAAATAACTCGTTTAAAGGCTTTATTTAATCACAAGAGTATCTTATTTAAGAGTCTTTTGATAAGATTAAAGCAACAAGTAGCAAAAATAACAAGCCCCAAAAATGTTTTAACGTAAAGACGTACTAATTTGTGTATTTTAAATGCGTTATAACTTTCTAAGAACGCATAAAATAAATAACTCATCTTAAGGCTTTATTTAATCACAAGAGTATCTTAATTTACAGTGTCTGAATAATTTAGTGTAACGTGTAGTAAAATTACAACTCCTAAAAATTATCTTACATAAATAATGGTAATTTGTGTAATCTTAAAGCAATATAACGTGCTAAGTGGTTTGTAAATAACTCTTCTTGTCGCTTTCTAAAGCATGTATATAGCCTTATTAACTATGTCATAACCGTTAATAAAGAACTTAGAGGTGGTCCATATACGCTTCCGTACTATTGTTGTATATTGGAATATTTTGTCAAAACTTAAAGGATGTTAAAGTAACAAAAGGGAGGTTCCGGGCAATGAACCTCTGTTTTTAAGTTTTGCTTATATTGTTTTATTTAAGTAATAAGATAAAATTCAAATATCAGCATATATTCTTGTACATGATATCAGGTTAATATACATATTTCTATTGTAAGCAACACAATATTAAATGTTTTTGAATATTCACCTTAAAAATTTAAACTACCAAGGGCAGTCGTTGCTAAGAACGTGTAAATAGGAAGTAATTTACAACCATTCATATCAAACTACATGAAATATCTGTTTTGAATAATTTGACACAATCACAACTATGGCGTAAGTCGTTAAATAAATGGACATAAAGAAAAAAGCAGGTAACTATTTGCCTTATTCAATATTATGTTTAATCCCTTACTGGTATTTAAATATGTTTTCGCTTTGACACAGGGGAAGCTATCCATAACTGGTGATAAAGATAATGTTATTTTTTTTTCAAAGTCCATGCCTGCTAATGCTAATATATAGACCGTATCTGTTAGAAGGCGATTTAATATACCTTTTATTAACATACCCACTTTTGTTTATATATCACTCATACGGCAATTCTTTCAGTCTGTTTGATTATAGAATTTTTAAAGTCCGTGGGCTGGAAACACTTTCCGTGCACCCCCCCTACTTCCGAACCAGACCGATTTTTGCCATTCCTTCTATGTCCCCTCTTCAAAGTAATATTAACACGAACATAACCTGCGCGCATATACAGTATAGGGTCACTTTTATAGTACACCATGAACAGATCTTGTATTTTCGTTTAAACCCAAGTGTCACCTTTTAAGCTCCATGATTTTTTAACGATAAGTAATATAAACTGAAATTTGGGACCTTTACGCCCTTTTTATGATCTTGGGATACAAATAATTTACCCCTCCCCTGTTGAAAAATTGCGAAAATGTCGATTTTAGGCTGTCAATTCCTTTCAGATAAACAACCCTCGTCATTTGATCTAGTTTTTATGCCTAACTAGTCAGGTGTGATAAAATGTTGGAAAACAAAACCATTAAAGTCCATAGAATTGTGATTTTCGGTATAAAATATTGAAAAATGTAAATTTTCGGAATTTATATTTTTTTCACAATTTCGACGATCTGACTTAAGGATCGTAAAATCTGAATATATATTCAATAATGGCCGATTTAATAATGATTTATGATATATTAGCAACGCATTGTGCGCACACATTTTAGTTTTAGACATAATGTAGGTTCAGAAAGGTCAAAATTTGCACCCCTCCCCCTAAAAATTAGGGGAAAATTTGAAAGAATTATGCCCTTAATTATAAAAATATTATGTCAATGCGAATTCTAGTGTTTATTTCACTAAAGCTGACATGCAAAAGATCAAATCTCTTTCCGACTCTTCTGCCCGAAATTGTCTGCAAAATGGGATTTGAGAATTTCTGCTGTTTTGACTTTGAGATGCAAATACTTCATGAAATTGATATATAATTTGATAAATGTTGATTAAATAGTATTTCATTGTATCTTAGAAATTACAAAGTATGCTTTTAAACATTTTAGACTTACTACAGTCTCATTAATTACAAACATTTATTTCATTTTATTCAGCTTGAAAAGCTTAAACAGTGTATAAAGGTTCAGTGACATATCCTTTTCAAACACCAAAATACACAGAGACTTACATACATCACAAATAAGATTATGCGCGTGGATTATTGGCAGTTATTCAACAATTAAAACTGGATTTCGTAAAATTCTGAAATGCTGGAAATTCCAATTTTATACGAAAATCGCCAAAAATATTCAATATTCAATATTTTGGTGTTAAAATTACATATCACGATATATCAAATGCATCTTTTGTAAGAAAAGTAAAACATTAGTATGCTTTGTTCATATATATGTAAAGACAGACATGTTTTGGGACTTAAGTTTAATTTTGTTGAGGTAGGGATAAGATTTTCGGTATTCGGAGTCACATTGAACACTCCTTGTTTTTCTAAGCAGTGTTTTAAGATAACTTATGTCTCGGTTAAAACAATAAATTGGCATATCTTCAGATAAATCCTCCAGATTTGCCACAAATATCGATTTAAACGTGAATTTTGGACAAATCTGAAATGCTAAAAATTTCCCATTTTTTTATCAATTTTAGACAAAATATCGAGTTTAAGCTGACAAGTAGGATACAAAATACCAAATCATGATAGAATTCATTTAACCTTGCTGTTTCAATGCAGATTTTCTGTGTTGTTATTTTTATGTGAACATAGACCAAAAATTGACAATTTCAGGGGAAATTTGTTGGGGTAGGGATATGATTTTCGGTATTTATTAACACTTTTTGTTTTCTAAACAATGTTTTGAGACAACTAATGTATCTTTTAGAACAACAGATTGGCATTTATGCAGATATATTCCACAGATTTGACATATATTGCGATTTAACGGTGAACTATTGTCAAATCTGAAATGTTGAAAATTCCATTTTGTCATGAATTTTGGAAGAAATATTAAGTTTTAGTCCACCAATGGCGGTTCAAATACCATCATGATGTAATTCATGCAACATTGTCACATACAACACACATTTTACGTGTTCTGGTTAATTTCATGCGAACATGTACACAAAATTGACAATTTTAGGGAAAATTTGTTGGGATAGGGGCAAGATTTTTGGTATTCGTAGTCACAACAAACACTCGTTGATTTTCTAAACAATGTTTTAAGACAGCTAATGTGTCTCTTGGTACAATTAATTGGCATATCTTCAGATATATCCTCCAGATTTGGCATATATAACGATTTTATAGTGGACTTCGGACAATTCTAAAATGTAAAAAATTCCAATTTTTCATCAGTTTCGGGCAAAATTGAGATCAATTCAACAAATGGCTGTAAATACCAAATCATAATGTTATTCGTGCAACATTTTCATATACAACACACATTTTGCGTGTTCTGATTATTTTTATGCAAAATAGGAAAAAAATTGACAATTTCAGAGTAAATTTCTTGGGGTAGGGGTAAGTTTTATTGATGTATGATGTTTATATTACGTAAAAGCAGCCATTATTTATAATGGTAGTAAAGCAAATATAATAAGCTTTCATTTGATACCAATTTCAAATGATATTTGTTTACTAAAAATAATATTAGGCAAAAGAAAGACAAAACTTATTCAAAAACGAAATTATTCAAAGGTACATGTATTTGGTCTATTTGAAAATAAAATTTTGGTCATTTAAAATATGCTAACATCGTCTTAACATATTTTTGTATTGAAGAAAATAAAAATAAGTTGAAAAGTTGAAAACAATTTTCAGAATAGGGAATCGAGATGCACTTAGGGTTCTCTAGACCATCAAACTAACGCAATTTTGATGAAAATATCAGTTATTTCGTCAATATTTCATTGGGGTAGGGGTACGTTTAATTGCGCTATGTAACGTATTGGCCATAGAAATTGTAGAAACTGGGGTTCTTTGTAAAGTCCATACAATAAGCAATCATTTGATACCTAGTTTTCATTACTGGAAAGGGTTTGCCCAACATTTTGTTGCAACTGAAAGAAGAATTTGAACGAGAAACGAAATTTTCCAAAATTTCGGTAGGAGGGTCCAAAAAGGGGCCAAATTCCGCAAGTGGGTGCAGGTTATGCTCGTGTTAAAATGTTTTAATTTGAAGAGGGGAAGTCTGCGCACTTAAAAAAATGGTAGGTCTCGGAAGTGGAGGAGGTGTATGGGGGTTATTCCAGACCATGGACTATTTAGTCTTTATGCATTCTCACTGCCTTTTAATTTCATTTTGTAAAGAGAAAAAAAGGGAAATTGGGTAAATTTTAAGGAGACAACATCCCATCTCCAGGTTAAATGGAACCCAAAACAATGCATATAGGGGCCACCGTACGGACTTTAACATAGTGAGGAACCTCACACCATATAGCAGCCCCTAAATTGCCCCAAAAAGAAAAAAATAAAGATGAATAAATCAATGAAAACAAAATAAATCCAATAACCCGAATATCAAATAACTAAAATTTTATAAGAAGACAGGGACAAGCCAATGACCAAAGTATTCCTGACTTGAGACAGGCGCAGAAATTGTGGTGGGTTTAAACTCATTTTCTTGCATACAATCCCCCCTATGTGTCGTGATTGGCTAAAAAATAAATACTCTAAAAACCTAATTGTACATTTAATATGGAACTTTTGTAGTTTTTCTTAACCGACTACCCCAGTGGATTAGTTAAATTATATTTTTTTTTTTGCTAAAAAAAGGATTGGTGGACACATGTTATACCAACTTTTACAAAGTACACACATCCAATTGACAGCAAAGCATACACATAAAAATAATACAATTAATATATTTCAGTGAAAATACTTAAATAAAATTAGCAAAATACACGACAAAGGAGGCTGACGCAATCAAAACATTTTGTTTTAACCCAGCGGATTCCATCAATCAGTAGATTCAAACCGATTCGATCAGTCCTCGAAAAGTGGGATTCACATTGGGTTCAAATAAAAGATGTCTACTTCCTTTTTTTTATTCCATTTCATTCTTTATTTGCACTTTGAATCATTTTTACCTACGTTCTGCCAAACATTTAAAAAAAGAATGTTCTAACCCTCTGACCCTTTTTTGGATTCACCCATGAATTCAAATCATGAGGATCAGAGGAGACTTTATCCAACCCATCTTTCTTTTTTATTTTTACTACGGACGTCGACAAATTTACTGCCGAGCTCTCTTTTGGACACATTTCAGAGCGGTCATCTTTGGTACGGGTTTTCCATTGTTTTGATTCAAGTTGCACGTTCAGTCGAGATATAGAGATGTAATTCATCAAAATTGGACCCTATCTACAAACATTAAAAATTGAGCATGTTAAGATTCCTCGGTGGTAAGATGATTTCTATTAGATTACATCTTACAACCCTGACTCAATTGGAATTAACTGCAGACTTACATAATTTATGTGTTAAGCCTATAAGCAAAGTACATGCATATCCGAGGAAAATATAAGTCTTCCAAGTTGGTAGCTGTCTTTAGACGGATATATAAAGGATCACAAGCAAGTGCATTTCATTTGAATTCCACCGATAATGACTGGCAACATATGCAAGTAGTCCCAATTGACCAAAATCGTAAACAGACAAACAGAGGCTACCTAAAGAAAAGTTCTGGATAGAAAAGCTGAAATCCAGTGTAAATATAAAATTTTGAATATAGTTTGGCTTAATTTCCTGCCCCTAGCCACATTTTTCCCTGACAAGGCTGAAGCTCAGTGGGCGTTAAAAACAATTTGGTAAGAGAATTGTATATAAAATCGATGTACGAATAGTGACAAAGTTCTTTTTTTCCCTTTTCATGTACATCTGTAAACAACAGCATCATACATGTAGCTCTCGATACTTTGTATAAACATCTGTAGTTTGGTCTTTTGCAGATAAGTTTTGTTCAATTGATTTACTTATTTTTTATTGTGTTGTGAAGAAGAGCCGGGTAGGTCTCGATATATATATATATATATATATATGAGTCTGAAATCAAAGACCAACCGAGTTAAAGTTTCAGGATATGATATTAACGAGAACAGCTTTCCACTAAGGAAGTTGACCATTACAATTTGAGTGACACGCAACGCTACATTTGAATTTCACTGTTGCAGATAAGGCCCCATTTCGATGAATTTACATCTCGTCAGTGCAACTCGAATCTAAAAATGGAAATCCGATGCCGAAATATTACTCCCTTAGAAGGGTTAAAAAAAATATATATATATATATATATATAAATGACTTAGAATACCAACCACAACTGTGTTTACTAAATGTTGGATTAATCAACGACAGCTGTCGGAGATTAATGCAATTACATGAAAGATAATATACAAAAACAAATAAAGTAACTATAACAACACTAAAGAATATAAAAAAAATTTGTAAACAAGATGTTTACTGTGTTTTATTTCAGGAATCCGTTTCCCTTCATCAGACACATTTACTGAAATAAGATGTATAATTCAGTCTATTACTGTTACAAAAATTTATCAAATACACAAACCAACAAAAATTTTAATTTTCAAATTTTATCTTCAGGCAACCAATCAAATCAACTCTTGAGAATCAGAATCTTTGAAAAAAATATTTGTGGCTACTTGTTTTTCATCTAGAATATGCTTTTGAATTTTTCTCATTTAGTCCATCAGGTTCTAGCGTTTTCAGCTGGTACATCCAAAATTTTTCCTTTTTTCTTCTTGTCTCCTTGTCCCAGTTCGAATTGACCTCGATGATTTGGAATCTTATATCATCGAAGGAGTGTCCAGAGTTTCTCAAATGCCGTGTGAGCGGACAATTTCTGTTGTTTCTGTAAAAGGATCTGTGATTATTGAATCTCAGATTGAAATGATCCTCAGTCTCTCCTACGTACTGGATTTTGCAAGCCCCACATGTCAGAATATATATTAATTTTTCGATTGGCAGTTGGAATCTGTGAATATTTTTAATTGCTCTCCGGTAACAGAGCTACTAAAACTGGTGTTAGTATCAGCAGCTTTGCAACAAAGGCACCTTTCAATTCTACAAGGGATATAAAAATCTTGTTCTGATGTTTGTGGTTTCTTTAAAACTGATGACACAAGAATATCTTTCAAGTTTTTAGGTCTTTTCAATGAAACAACAGGGGAACAAGGGGAAATTTTGCATAAACTTGGATCTTTTTCAACCAGAGTCCAATATCTTTTGACAATGGCACTTAATTTTCTCAGGTCAGGATGGTAAGTGACAACGAGCGGGGTTCTCAATAACTTGTCCTTTTCTCTGTAACGAAAGAGGCTTCTTCGGTCAATAGTTCGTACTTTATCAAATGATTCTTTTAATGACTTGCTGTTGTAGCCCCGAGCTTTTAGATGTTTGCTTAATTCACCTATTCTGTGATTGAATGTAGCTTCAGTGGAACAAATTCGTTGAATTCGAAGACCCTGGCTGTACGGAATTCCACGTGTCACATGCTTTGGATAACGGCTTTTTGGAGATAAAAATAGATGTTTGTCTGTTTTCTTTGTGTAGAGGTCCATTGTCATGGTTCCGTTTTTTAGAGTTGTTGTAGTATCTAAAAATGACATTTTTCCGATGGTATTTCAAATGTAAATTTTATACTAGGATGGAAATCATTGCAGTGTTGTATAAAAGCATGTAGATGTTCTTCACTTTCAGTCCATTTAATGTCGATATCATCAATGAAACGGAACCAAGAGAAAGACTTATATAGAGCACTAGAAAGGATACGCTTTTCTAAATTACCCATGAAATTATTAGCATAGGACGGGGCCATTCAATCCTCTCCCAATGAAGACTATTTTGGTTTCAATGGATGTATCCTCTCTCTACACTAACATTCCTCAAGACGAAGGAATAGCCGCCTGTGAAGAGGTTTGGAACTCTACAAAGGATAAATCACCATCTACGGAATGTCTTATAAAACTTTTAACACTCATTCTGAAAAACAACAATTTCATATTTAAGAATGAAAATTATCTCCAGATCAACAGAACAAGCATGGGTACAAAAATGGCCCCGTCCTATGCTAATATTTTCACGGGTGGCTTTTCAACAGAATTTTCCAATAATATTTTCTCCCATGATCCAAGATGAAACAAAATGTCAATCTTGCACAAGTCAGACAGGTTGAAAAAAATTTTTACGCAACCGCCGATTCTGGCATATAGGCGCGACAAAAATCTGAAATATATATTAGTTCATAAAACTGTACTACGGCTAATGTAGTATATGCAATATTTTGCAAGCAATGTAAAAAAATTATTTATGTCGGAGCAACTGGAGATACACTTTATCAAAGGCATTTATTAAACTTTTCATTAATAAGAAGAAATAAACTAGACCCGGTCGCACTCCATTTTAATTCCGAAAATCATTCCGTCAAAGATTACGAAATTGTGGCACTGGAGAAAATATGTGGAAATGCATTTAATAGAGATACAATCGAAAAACTTTGGATCAACCGTTTACGAACTACCAAACCATATGGAATAAATACTAAAACATGACGCTCTCTTTCCCGGTACTTTACTAGTTGATCGTGACGTTGTACATTTATGACCATTTTAATTGTTCTATGCTACACCAATAAAGTTCCGCTGAAGAAGGTCGGTTCACGACCGAAAGCTCCGGATATATATATATATAAGTGTATTCAGCACGACAAAATTTACCTTTTACTATAACTCTTTGGTATTTTGGTAATGTTACAGATCCGAACTACTAGTACATTACGACGACACTATATCTTACTCATGTCAAAACGTAATATCATGAGTACTTTTCCCGTTTGTGTCTATACCATTTGCAGTAGCATTTTCGTAAATATATTATTCATGCTTTTGTCTAATTTTTGATAATTTTTCCTAAGTGATACGATAGTCTTACAGCAATGTATTATTTGTCCTTTGAATACAACTGATGACCTACATATCTCAAGTCCTTTTGCTTGTTGCAAAACCTAGCAATTCAACTGACAAAATAACCTGTTTTACTGTTATTTTAGGTATCGTAAGAAGAAGACGAGAGACTTAAAGCTTTAAATTCCTAACCTTCGGGAACCTATCGAATAAATCTATGGATTACAAAGGTTTTAGTTCAGAATTCTAGAGATTCATCATGTTATCCTGCATTTAACATATGTTTTGGCACATAACAATTTCGTCCTCCTCCAAAAGTAATTGAAAGCTGGTCGTAATACTTTTCGGATAATGATTGACAGAGTGTTGAAGGCAACCAACATGGACAATGTTCTTATTTATACGGACACATATCAACAATATTTGAAGATTTAAAGTTTTCAGTAGATTAAGATATGCTGTGTTGATACGTCGTCTACAGAAAGGTATAATTGCAGCACAAAAAGGAATCTTTCCCGGCCACTTAAAATCAAAGAACGGACAACATCCACTTTCTTGTCAAATTGAAGATTTACTCAAAGTATTAACTCCTACTAACTAAAAAGAACGGCATAGAATTATTGATTGCTTCATTTGGTCTAGAGAGCTTACACCAAGTTTTTTTACGGCCCCGGATCTTGAGATCGGGGACACGTTGTTTTTGTTCTGTCTGTCTGTCTGTCCATAACTTTAACATCTAGTGTATTGATCATGTAAAACTGAACACCAATATGCAAATTTTACTATGGTCAGGTCAAAGGTCAAGGTCACAGAGGTCAAAAGTCAAAATCTTAATTTTGATATAGCTCGTTAATTACAATTGCTAGAGGCTTTATATTATATATGTAAATAGATCTAATAGAGCTTAGTAAAAATCAACCAAAAATTGGGTCAGGTCAAAGGTCAAGGTCACAGAGTGCAAATTTGAAAACTTTAACAAAAACTTTAACGTTGCCTGTATCTTTTCAACCAGATATGATAGGACCTTCATATTTGGCCTGAATATTAGTCATATGAAGCTGGATAGCATTGTGCAACTTTCACTAATGTCAGGTAAAAGTTCAAGGTCACAGAGGTCATAAGTTCAAAATCTAGATTTCCTAATAGCTCGTTTATTGCAATTGCTAGATTCTATATGTGAATAGATCTAATTGAGCTAAGAACAAATCCATCAAAAAATCTGGGTCAGGTCAAAGGGGAAGATCACGGAGTGAAAATTCGAAAATTTTAACAAAAACTAACATTGCCTTTATCGTTTCAATAAGGGGTGATAGGACCTTCATATTTGGCCTATATATTGTTCATATTAAGCTGAACACCATTATTCAAATTTCATTAAGGTCAGGTCACAGGTCAAGGTCACAGGGGTCAAAAGGTCAAAATATTTCTTTTAACTTCTTAATAAAAATTGCAAGAGGCTTGATATTCTATACCGTATTCATTCTATTAAACGACCCAGGGCGTTGCATTTTTTCCAGAGGAGGCGTTTATTCCGTACAAAAAAAAACAGATTTTGTCTTGTATCATTATTGTGAGAAATAGACTAGTAGGACAACTGTTCTATAAAAAAAAACGGGGTAAAATTCTTTTGGAACGGACTAGAAATTCTATGTGTATATAAATTTTCCTGCTCAGAAAATTTGAAGATGCTCCCAAAACTTTCGCAAAAGTAATGGCAGCTAAACTAAAGGATTAAGTTTCCTAGCCCAGATTTTAGTAAGTAATTTTGATTTTTCCGCATGACTACAAACGGGGGGAGGGGGCGTTTATTAAGGCAGGGGCGTTTAATAGAATGAATACGGTATATGAATAGATTAAATAGAGCTTAGTTCAAATATCTATTAAACCTTAATTTCTAGTTTATATTGCAATTTTTAGCATTAATTTTTTATGGTAGACATGGTTGGTACCAGGGGCATAGTGCCTTGTTTGTCCTCATAAGTCGTTAACGCATGCGATGTACAAAGAACCCACAAAACAAATTAAAGGATCACAGGTAAAATTTGGAATCTGCTTAGAATATATAAACTTTCATCAACTTTTACATATTATCAGTTGAAACTGACGTTTTAAAAGTAGATGACATGAGACATCTGTTGATATCAGTGCAATTTGTTCGTCTCAAAAGTTACGATATTCAGTTCAGTCTTTCAGTTGACAAAGCAAGTTTATTGGAAAAGTCTTCGGAAGTTTTAAATTAATTGAAGAATATGAATATGCAGCACTCAATCCTTTCTTTTAAAGCTACTCAAGAGCACCATCTACAACGTTGAACTGCAGAACAAACCGGGTGCTCAAATGTAATTATTAGATTCTTTATTCCGGAACATGCGGAAGTCGCCCAAGTTATATCAGAAAGGCCTGCAGAGGAGGCCCTTTTCTTTCCATTTATACCGGAATGTAAGACAACCTTTCAAATCGATCGATATTAAGTGACTAACTGTACAAATGAGAACGCTCAATAAGACCAAACTGTTACAATGTATACCAGATAGTAGTAATTCAAATTCGTATGATGGAGATAAGGAAGATGTGCTTGATAACATTCGAAGAGGTGTGATACTTAAAAAAAAAGTCTGTAATTAAATGTATCAGACAATAATCGTCAAATAAAGTACGATATTGTATATGACTTGTGAACGAATTGCCTGTTTTACAAAACTGGATTAAATTTGAGAATGAAAGGTCAATAACTCAACTGTTTTAGTGTGTATACACAAACAACAAACTTCCAGCATTGCAAAAAGTAATCACGCCGTTTATTATTAGTGTTTTGTCTCAAATGAATACGAGCTGAATGGACACTCTTCCAGTGCACCAACCTAATCTTACCCGTGGCTTTTTTTTTTTTTTTTTTTCTGACGGTTCGGTTTACATTTATTGTTTTGCCCTATATCTTATGGTTTTGGTTAGTGGTGTGTGAGTCAACAATGCATTTATGGGTACTTTTATGAAATGTTACTTTGGATTTTCTGTTCATTGTATACCAATTCTGTTGCCAAATGGTGTTTAGTTAAGAAAATTATAGATCGGGTAATGGAGCATTTCATAATTGTTCGGGGAAACGACTTGGACTCATTAAAATGTTTTAAAGATTCGTTTAGAAATATACTTCTGACTTACCTGAAATGCTCTCTCTTCTTTGTCTTCATAATTTACCTTCAAAGTCTTAATCCTAATTGAATATTTTATAAATCCCATATGTACTGCCCTTCATCCTCTTAATTGGTCATATTGAACAAAATTCTGGTCCCGTAAGTTTAGATTCCAGTAGTAATGTGAGTAAATATATTACTCTTTGTAATATAAATATTCATAGCATAAGAAACATATAAGACTACCTGGAAAACTTGTCAGATGATTTTACATAATACTTCTGACAGAAACACATCTTGACGAAGGTATTTATTTACTTATTGATTTTTTTTCTAAAAATGTACAACGGAAAGACAGGTCGAATTCCTCTGGTAGTCTTTTAATACATTGTTACCAGCAAATTATCCTGCAGAGATAGAGAATATAAGAAACAACAGAAACCACTAGTCCTACGTCTTTTCTTCTTCACTTTTGTCTCAAAATAGATGAAAATTGTCATTTAGGTACTGAAATGTAAGATAAAATGGACGAATTTAATCTAATCAAAGTTACCAATTTCCCTAAAATTTGAAGTTTCGGTCCGAAATGTGATTCCAGAATAATTTATTTCTTAGTACTTAGACGTTTATACCGGTTTTACCCACCATTCTTTTGAAATTCCTCTGCGAATGGGGTTAATAATAAAATTACCGAAACAGAGTTTTCAAGAGCCGAAGTCCATGTGCTATAAAACAAATCAGGTGGAAACCATCGGAAAAATTGTCGACCGCAATGGTTCCGACTTGCTACATGCATTTAAAAAGATATGGTTGATTAAAACCGGTTTTATGGCATGCCTAATCTCCATTCCCTTGCTGTAATGTTCAGTAGTAATTCAACAGCATTTGCTATTGAAAGCTCGTAGACAGTTGAAATAAATTATCATCCCAGTACTAAGTAAAAAAAATCTTGAATCAGAGTTCGGACCGAAACTTCAAATTTTTCCGCAAGGGACTGTTATCTATTAATGAAATTTTTTACCAAGTTCACTTTTAGTAATTGACTTCGTGTTTTCTGTGATCTTTTTGACCGTCGTCAACTGTTGGGGGTCATGTGTCGAATACCAATTTAGAACAATAACAATCGGGTTTGTTTGTAAACGTTGTCCTTCGAATAGTCTGTATTTGCAATAAACAATCATGTATACCGTTGCCCCTATTTTTGACATTCGTATCTTTTCATGGCTTTCTATATTTTTATACTCTTACTGTATGTATATGATGCTACAAATAACATTTCGATTCCAAGGGGTATGGAATAATCTATTTTCTTATTTCAAAGATTCAAAATTAGAATAGCATGTTTTATGTCATATACGTATTTCTCAGGTATAGATTGTAAGCAACCAGATGAATTTAAGGCGTCAATGAAAGATTTGTAAAAGCTGTTTTAATTTATAGGATTTTAAAGAGATTAATTCTGAAATATCTGTTTTTGACATAGTTATATAAACATTTCTTATGACAATCAATTGTTTTAATATATTTTTATGAATACATATCATGTAAAAAGGATCAACTCAGTAATAATGGAATTCATAGTCTTTCCGGGTTAAGGTCTTAAACGGAAATCGTGCCTCGAAACATTGCAAACAAATTAAGTCTAAATCCATTCTATAGTGATCACATATATCTGTTGCGGAAAGGATCAGTGTCTTGAGACTGTATAGAGGGGTAATTATCCTATCTTAACCAAATTCTTCCCTTTTTTTCAAACGCAATTAAAACTCTTCAGTGCATCATTTAAACGAATTTTCGCAGTGTACTAATTTTCGCTATTTTCGCGGTTGACAAAAGACGCGAAAATTATTACCTACTTATGTCTCAGAAATGCTCATACGGTATTTATATTTTAGTTGTTCCTAAAAACCACGAAAATTGATACCCTTGAATGTGTGTCAATTCAGGAAACCGCGAAAATTAGTACGTTTACAGTATTTGTTTTCATCATCAGAAAATGACAATTTAGCGTCGATACGTAGACAATATGGGTATACGAAATTTTGATCAGTCCTAGACAAGTATTTACCACTTTATACTCTTTGTTTATCCACATTGAAAACTTGCATGCACAATTACAACTCTGTGCCATACCAAATAAGCTTTTGAATTAGTAAAACGTCACCAGGTCAAACGCGTAAAAAAATGATATTGATTAATTATTAAACAGATGTTACTTATTATGTTACTTCTCATGTTTACACCATTAGTCGATATTATAATCGTTGTAGCCGATGGTGTTTGTGGTGCACCTTTGCTCTTGTATTTGTACACAAGGAGATTATCAGATGCTTTTCAAACTTTCACCTTGATTCCCTTAATACACGTACTTCGAATTTTAACTGGTTTTGTCTAAGGATTATAGGAAGATATAAAGCAGATCAGATCTTTGAACCTCATATTATAACTGTTGTGTGACAGCTAAGATATGGTGTTGAAAGATCTGATCTGAAGCATACCTCCTATTTTAATGTAAGGATAACAGTTAGTGATTTAGTTTTGTACTGGATATACCATAGAATGACACAAATGTTTCATTTGTGTTTCATTCTATTTGTGTTTCATTCTATTTGTGTTTCATTCTTTGGTATCTCCAGTACAAAACTCTACCTTTCGCCTTAAATTAAGGCCCTGTTGTTCTCTATCGGCTTTTATATATCTCATGGCATGTGGTCTTCGAAATGATTTGATTTGATATGCACTTAAGAGACACGCGTTGTCGAAATACCTATCTGCAGAAATTAAATACGCAGTAAATTCGGTTGTAAGTAATTAGTCAATTTTGTAAAAACCCTTTTTTTATTTTTGTTTTGTTTTGATTTTTTGTTTTTTGTTTTTTTTTTTTTTTTTTTTTTTTGTTTTTGTTTTTGTTTTTTTCTTTTTTTTGTTTTTTTTTTCCTTTAGTAAGTTCTTGATTTAACTTTTTGTGCTCTAGGCCAATTAAACTATCAGTTCATACAAGCCTGTATCGCTACATGGCAGTAATAATACTGTATTATTCAAATATGATTTTCTCTTGGGGTCCAATGTAAGATTGGAATCGGCGGCAATTTAGTTTATGATTGGTAGTAAAATTATTCAAATTGTATTTTATCATCATGTTACTATTCTTACTAAATAATAACTTTATGTATAAAGTGTTTTGAAAGATAAAGTTATTTTTATGAAAAAATCCAAAGGATCAAATGTAAAGATCTGTGGTGTTTGAAATCCCTAATTTACGACCAGTACTCAGATATCACACCTGATAGAGAGCCATCATGTTATCAGGCATTATTGACACCAACTTTGTGCTTGACAGTTTCCATTAGAGTAATATTTTATTTTAGATTCGATGTTAGCGGCATTCTTGGATTTACGATCAGCGCTCTCATATCACACTTTGTAGAGCATTTTCATCTCACCATGTATAGTAGATACAACTTAATTTGTGAAAAATATTTCTAGAATTCGAAATTAACATAGTTTACTCATGATGTCAATTGAGATCTGCAATGATCGCCATCTTTGATCCATGATCAGTACTTAAATCATATATTTGTTAGATGAACATCATGTTACTATTCCTATTTAATATCAAGTTGATACATGAAACGGTTTTCAACATTAACCATTAAAAATATTTTCCAAATTCTAAAATCTCTGATTGGGTCGTTTTGGTTTAATATCAACACCCCCTAATACCACATTTGGTAGAACAATTTCGTCCTACCATATTTATCTAATTTTATGTTGACGTATGAAACGGATGTCAGGAATTGGCGATTACCTACACTTCCAAAAATTAAACAATGGCAAACTAAGTTCTTTAATGGTGGCGATTTTGGTTTATGATCGATCAAATAATCATATATCTTCTTTGAAGATGATTGTGTTACCATGTTTTGTTGATATGTACTTGATGTATGAAAATTTTTCGATAATAATCAATAAATCAGAGGTTCCTATAAAATAAATGTGAAACTACATGTATATTCCATTGGCGCTCATCTTAGATCATGTGGAAGACATGATAAAGTTACAGCGACCATGTAGTTTCGCTTCTTTATTTAAAATCACAAACTTAAATTTACTCACCCTAGTAATGATTCAGTAATGATTTAGGCTAATTTTATTTTAAGACGACGGTGGACACCAAGTGATGGCAAAGATAAACTGCAAAAACTAAAATGATGCAATTTGCTATGTAATTTTACTTCAAAATATGTCTTACATTTTTTGTACCAGTATATTTAATAATGCAAAGATAACAGGAAACATTTGCAATGGCTGAAAATTACCATTACATACCACAATCTACCAGGGAACTTCACAAGAAAAACAATAGAAATACCAGAGACAAACGAAGACAACTATAGGAACGATAGGAGTATAAGTTTTTGATTATGCCTTCATATGCATTTAGTACACAAGAAACTGTCAGGTCTTTTCTTCACCATAGAAAAACAAATTTAATTTTTTTGCAACACCCGAAGACACTCTCAGAGGTAAATGAAAAAAAAAACACATACAAAAAACTATAAATCAAGTTTAATAGAAAAAAGTGAATGATGAAATACAATATTAAATAATGCAAACTCATTAAAATACGAATTAAATAAAAACAGAGAGAAATCAAAGCTATAAAATACATCACATAAAAGAAAATGGGAAAATAAAAACACTTTGCTGGTAATACTTTGAGGTGATTTTATTTACTTATACCTTTGCGTTTCATACTAGAATTTATAAAAAAAAAGATTGAAAATGAAAATTCTGAATGTACCAATTTTGCTTTTTTTTCTTGGGGTTGGGGGGATTACCCGCATCATTCGAATTCTGTATTCTTAGAATAACTATTTTAAATCCAAAATTACCTGGTTTTTCTCGAAGGATCAAATTTATTTCTTGGGTATTTCAATTTGTTATTTAACAAGAGTAGCTTGATTATTTTGACGACTTCGGCTTCAAGGGAAACTTCTCCCCGGACGACGACACTGAACAGCATTTTATAAAAAAGCAAAGTCAAATATATTGGAATATGAGTTCTACATTACACAAAATAAATCTATTTACATATTTACATACGTTAAGCGGCAAATGTCTTTTAAATGTATAGTAATATAGTAGATCTTATGTTATATTTAAGAAATAATTCATGGCAGGTATATGGTTATTGGAAATGTAACCATGGGTGGGCCTTTTTATTCGAATTTAACCGAGAGCGTTGGTGAGGGGTTAAATTTACGAATATAAAGGCCCAGCCAATAGTTAAGTGACAATAACCGTATACCTGCTATGAATTTTTTCTATTCTAATATGACAGAAAATGGAATTTTCCTTTCTGAGGCGACCTAAGAGAAGGCGGATTTCCCGTTTCCGTTTCCACTGCTGTGTGTGTCTGTGTCGTCACAATGCATAATCTGAAGTCTTCAAAAAGATGCAAGTTCAAAATCCAGATCAAAAGCAAAGCAATACACACTTAAGTGTCTGAATGGCATGATTGGGTTAAAAATGTCCTTAACATTTATTTCCATCAAAAACTGAGACAAACAAAATTAAAAACATTGCCGTTTACTCATATTCAGTTACCATTTGCGCATGTGCGAAATATATAGTTATCGAGTATTATACTGGTTGACGATTAACAATAGCCATGTAAGAATTCATTGTGATAATGATTAATATAAGTTTCACTCAAGCGTAGAGATAATAGATTCAGCCAGATGTTAGAATAAGCTTCATTATATGATGAAAACGTATATGAAAACTCCTTACATATATAAAGACAACGGAGTAGTTAATCTTTCAAATGAAAAAAAAATCTATAAATAATAAATAATTCCGCTTGAACGCAAAAGGTAATATTTATTTCAAAATGTTGACCCCATATTCCAGATTTTGCTTTAATTTAAAGACCTGTTGTGAGCATTTGTTTTGTTATTCAAGACACTTTAATTCTTTTAAATGTCTTGGACTGTTCTATCTTTCTTTTTTCTTTCCTTTGTTTCTCTCGATTTCGAAGCACTTTAACTGATAATTTACCTCATATTATTTAGTTACCCCGAATTATTTACCTCCAATTATAAATACATCTACCTCATTAATGTTTATGCATATTCATTCATGCTCTGACTCATATTCATATTTCACCAAAAAAATTAGATGATGACCAATTTCGTGTATAAAAAATTTCTTACAATTTTAGTTTATCAGATTTCATAAGTTCTCGATGCCGAAAATGCTCTTTCGTTAATCTGGTTTGTTAAACTGCAACTCCGTCACGATTATAAGTCAGATTTAAAACAAACTTACAGGATATGTTGTTCACCTAATGTAATTGTGCACCTGATGCTTAAAATTAGAATTTCACAGATTTAAGAGGTTCACAGAGCCAGAAAAGCTCATTTGTTAATTCGGTTTGTTAATCTTCGACTCCTTCACACCATTCAAACCAAACTTTCAGTATATGTTGTTTATCAGTTGTTTATCAGGACTCATTTGGTAATTTAATTTGTTCATCTGCAAGTGCCAAAAACTGTAATGCATATTCTTGACAAATTTGTACATGTATTTCTCTTTATTAAGACACCCACATGATACTTAAAATATCAATTCAACAGATTTTAGAGAATCACTGGGCCTACAAGGGCTCTTCTCTATTGCAAACGACCCCTCTGTTCCATGGAACACCCCTTCAATTTTTTTTTTCGGCATAGAGTAACTGTTTAACATTTAATTTATACATTTATTTATTTAATAAGTGGATTTATCTGGATAAAGGAGTTGGTTATGAAATACTGAAAAACCTATCAAAAGTTTTGTGTAAATACTTTTGGAGTGTAAAATTTTTATTGGAGTTTTAGATAAATTAACATCAATAAAAAGACGAGTTTCACCGATTGACAGTAACTATTTTTTTCCACACTTGATACAACCCTTCCATAAAATTTAATTAACTCCAAATAAGATAATTTTATTAAATGATGTTTTCAATTTTCTGGTCTGCAGTCATTTGTTGTAACAAGAATAACATGAATAAAGGATTCTTCTCTTACTGTCACTAAGAATAATCTTTGTACCTAGACTTGTGGTGGTATGATTAAGAAACTGAATCTTTTGCTAGGCAACATTTCTGTTCGGTTTGTTAACATTGTTTATCAACAGGTCATTGGAACATCAATGGATACAAATTTTCCATCTATCATTGTTGATTTTTTTCTGTCCTGATACGAACTGGACTTTATGAAAAAAAACTACAATAAAGAACCTTTCAAAACAGTGATAAACTATGCAATTAAAAATATTGATAACAGGCGGTATATATATTGATGATATTCTTACTATTATCAATCACCAGTTTTAAGATTATGTGGACCTTATATACCCACAAGAACTTAAACTTAATAGAGCAAAAAATATTCTAAATATTGCCTTTTCTCGATTAAACTACCATCAATGTCTCTTAAAAAATTGACATCAAGATTAAAACTAAGTTAACAGGGATGATTTTGATTTTAGTATAACTAATATCTCTTTTTTCGATGGCGATGTTACTCTAGCTCCATCCTATGGGGTGTATGTATCTCAACTTGTACTATTTGCACGCGACTTATCTACTCTTGACGACTTTAATGAACGTAACTTTACTTTAACATCCAAACTTTTACAAGGTTATAGATTACATGAATTGTTTTTAAGCTTGATAGAAGATATGAACATTTGATATTGAAATACGGAGTGGCACGAAAACATTTAATTACTCAGGGCATTTCTCATTCTCCTTTTTTCCTAAAATGTTATTAAAAACACAAAAAAAACAGATAAACAATCAGGAAAAACAAGGACACAACTTTGGGGTTTGCGATTATATGACCTGATAATTTTACAAATATACTAGTCTATCAATGATACTGCCTAGGTCTACAGAACAATATCATGATACCCTTCGGGACGTTTTAAGTGTAATTTGTCTTTTTTAAAGGGACACTGTTTTACTAACCCATAAGAGCAAACATTTTGTAATTTCGAGATATTATAAAGAACAACTTCAACTCGCTGTTAATGTCTTCCTAATTTTAGTTTTAAATGTTTCCATCACTCTTGATCGTATAACAAGAGGTATTCGAAGTGTGAATCAATTTGCTTAAGATTTCCTGAAAAATATATTTTGAGAAGACGAAATATCAAATTTGCAAGAACAAAAAAAGTACATAAGACATTCATCTGAGACAACTTTCAAAAGTTCATACTTATGGTGTTTTAAAGATACATTACTTATTTAAAAACTTCCCCTTTCCCGAGCCTATGATTAGAAAACGAAAAATAAACAATTTCTTTTTTACATCAAACAAGTTATCTGTAAATTGATCCTTTTTTAAAATCAAAGTCGTGATCTCTGTATACAATATACTATATATATATATAATAAATATAAATAATAATACATATACTTCTCAACAAAAGAAACGATATACAGATTTTATCAAAAATAATATTATACTTTCGAGCAGACCCATAACTCATAGACAAAATGCATTTTTTTGCATGTAAGAATTAACATTTTGTCCAAAAATGTCTCAAGATTACATTTTCTGAACATTCTTCGGTCACGGTCAAGGTTATCAACTGGAATTTCTGTTTGCAGACGTAAATAGTGGATATTTCCACATTTTCTTTTTACCAAACCATCAAATTTTCAAACCGGGTGACTTCAGACCTCTGTTGCTATGTTCACCACAATTTCCTCAGGCCTATTTTCCGTTTTCAACTGCCGTAAGTGTAAAGCGCATGTTCCGCGATCTTGACGTTGCGACGTCTCACAGAACCTACTGCCACGTGATTTATCATTTGATGAGCATAGTTGCTCTGGATTAATGAATTGTTTTTATTTTGTTCTTCTTTTTACATAAAAATGAATTGCGCGGGCAAAAATCAAGATCTGCGATCTGATAATGCTAAGTCGTTGTCAACTTTATTTTGGATTAAACGGGGCATCGAAATGAGACATTGTTTTCCACTTTTTAAGATGACAAATTGTCAACCTAATGAGGTGTCCCAATTATTGACATCAAACAACTTAAATCATCATTCACTTAACCGCGAACTCAATCTTCGGGCGGAAAACTACCATTTCGGATTTTCATCGTATCCGTTTCGGAATTGATTTCAAAATGGACTAAACAAATGCCTTCGGGCGTTGACTACATTAAAACACTAAATTAAAAACTTGATATTGCGAAATACAAAAATATTTACAAAATTAACTGTGTGTCGTTTCCTTTGTTGAGTAAAATATATCGGTACAAATAGAAAAAATAAATACTTCAAATCCAAAACTACTACACAACGAACAGGTAAAGCATACAAAACAACATTATAATACATAATAATGATATTGATAATGCACTTGTAAAAGAAAAAATGACAACGGAAAACATGCACCTAGAAAGGTGACATTAATAGAATACCTAAATGGCTACTTTATTCATGTCGTCAATATAAGCTAAAAAAATTGTATACACTTGTATATGAGAATCCACTTTTTCAAGGTATTGATTTCATGTTTAATCGTGCATGAAGCTACAGTCTTTCATATTTTGAGAAATGACAATAAGCAGCTTTAAACAAAAAGTGTTTTCTTAAACCAAGGAAAAATATATATAAATAATGTTTTACCTACAGTCTGTTACGACAAAAAATCCTTCTTTTGTTAATTTAATCTTTCAGAATATCATCAGCATGTAGAAGTTAATTACGAAATGAAGGATAAAATTTGCGCTGATAAAGGGTCGATATTACCTTATCCTTAATATATTTTGCTAAGAGAAAAGAATTGTAGCTTTAATTTTTGGATTTTTAAATCCAGTGAAATCAGAATGATGAAACCCAACATCTATATTATCACGATGATCTTAGACGATTATATGACAAAATCTAAGTTAGATTATACATATTAAGTACTAAAAAAGATGATGGTATGCTTAAGTGTGATGGTTACGCCAAATTACGATCGTTCTAGGCTAAAATGCTATGGTATACATTCTTAAGTGTTATTGTATATGCTAAAGTAAATGTCTAAGCGTAACCAGACATAAAACTAGCCGACAAACATTAACAGTTAACAGAGGTCTGACGAAGTTGTAATGAATTTTTTTCGAGGGCCTTTTTAATTCATGTTTAATTAATTTCCGAATTGGCCATACAGCTCATTAAAATTCTTGCAGTTGGAGTTAACATATGAGTTATGGTCTCATGTTCATTTACTCCATATCCTTTTGTAAAATATTTAATATGTTAAAACTAACCAAAATTATGTCGAAGGGTTTTGAAAGAATACAAATTCTGTAACTGAGAATCAATCAGTCACTAATGCAGCTTACAAGTCAAGGTTAGCTTACGGAAACGACTTAGCAGACCCCTCGCACCATTGCTTCCACATAAGATAAGACCACCATGTTGCCTTTTGCAACAAATGGATGCGAATTAAAAAATTTTATAAAGTAATTTGACATTTTCGTATAGCTTCACTTCATTTTCGAAAATTAAAGTGGAGCTATAGGAAAATGTTAAAATACTATATTGACAATGTACTTTTATAAAATGTCTACACATAATGATTGTGACACATAAAGTTGTTATTACAAAATAATGCAAATTTCGTTTATTACAGTCTCTATAATACTTGAGGTTTAAAATGCAACTCTAGAAAGTCAACTTTTTTACGAATAAGTACGAAACAAACTTCTATGATCAGCGTTGCGTTCATTTTAAATACACTTTAATCGAATGACGACAATAACAAGGTAATAATACATTCATTTATACTTTGAGTATAGACAGTTATCACTTTTCCTGGTTTAGTTTTCTGTTGCCAAAGGTATGTTTTTGTTTGCTGTGTTGCTAATCGCAATTTGATTGTCTTAGCCAACCGCTGGATTTTGTATTATATTCACTGTTTCTGCTGTTATTTTGTACATATTTTTGTCCGCTGATCTGTAAGAGGTATGCATAAATTCTATAGATACAGCGTAAAATAAATAAAAAGGTGCAGCACATGAAGACGGAAAATAATATACATATTGCATTAAACTTATTCAACAATTGAACACAACTGCCTATATCGTCAAATCGTCGCACAATTGCACGCTTTCATAAATAGCGAAATGTAAGCAGACAAAACAGTAGCAAAAATTAAACAAGACTTATGCAAAAACTGAAAATCTTAAAATTTATAACAGCTTTGTATTGCCAGTAACGCTATTGGTAGTCCATTTTTATGTTTCTATGAACAGTAGGCTTAACAAAGGCTCATGACTTTGTTCCCAGCAGCTATTATGTTTGATTATCCAACGTATTTAGTGGTCTGTTTTTAAAAATAGAAAAAAAAACTAATATAAACTAGATGAACTGTGAGCACAGATCACAAATGTATACCCCCGCTCACCAATTTGATTCCACATATTAATTATTTGCAGGCGGAAGCGTAAATCATTGTTCAAATCAAATCTAAAGAAGAAACAAATTTTGCAAATTACAATATATAAATAGATGGTGCGCATCTACATAGTGTAAGGAAAACTGTCTTAAAGTTTTATAGGAATATATTCAGAGGTTCAGCAAGAGTAGCCGAATAAAGATTGGAACCCACTTGTAAAGTTATTGCTAAATCCATGTTTGGCTACGGGAAACCCACCAATAACTAAATACCAATAACTAAATACCGAAGTAACTGAATTTTTTTTCTGCATATGCGCACTTCGTATGTGTCTTCAGTACATATTAGATCTAAATGTTTGGAAGACAATAAATCCAAAGATGTTCAAAAACTGATAGAGAAGAATCTATCAAAGTAAATTTTGAAAATGGAAGTAGGAGGTATACATCTTCATTATATCGCGAAGTTTCGTTTGCTCAGGAGATGAACTGGATAAGAGATGGCTACCCTCAGACGGACTTACTGACCGAAAAACACATGGATAGACGGACAGAAAGACAGACAAACACCCTTACACTATATACCACCCCCTCCACACTCAGTTTTCAAACCGATGGTATGAAAAGATCTATGAAAATCTTTTCCCATACTGAGGGTAATATTTATTTCTGAAAAATCAAATCTTTCTCGACAAAAAGAATATACTTAAACTTTAAAACTCTAAAGTGTAGTGAGAGAGGATGTGTAATAAGTAATAAGTTACATATAAAATCTACAATCGCATCAAGTGAGAAACGACATTTCTACACTAGAGATAGTTAAATTTTCGAATTTTTAAATGCAAGGCTTGGTGAGCGTTTAAAATATTTGAAAATTTACTTATAGAGAGTGTAGAAATGTCGTTTCTCATGAGATACGGTTGTGGATTTTGTTTCTCTAACGATTTCAATGAATTTTGGACAAAAACGTGACCCCTGCTTTTCTGATGACCCGAAATGAATGTGTTCTTTGAGCGTGACGTCATCAGGCATGGTCGCCTTTTTTCATGACGCCACAAAGATAAAGTCGGAAAACAGCAAACATATTTGACGTCATAATTGAATTTTATCCAATCACTTGCCGAGAACAACATTCTCACTTGAAAGTAGAAACGCATTTCTCCTGTTGCCTAGGAAACGTGAAAACAGGTAAGAAATTAGAGAAACATTTTTTAATATCGATTTGTATGACTTTTGAACAGGAATGGGTAAAATATCCATGAAATGTTTACTCACATGTTTCGAATATCAGATGTGTTATCTCCTCCGACTTGTGTTTGGATCATGTCATGTTCATCATGACAAAGAGCTGAATTTCTCCTTCAACAAATCAAATAAAATTATATGAGTTATCGATGAAAACATGCTGTGACATTGAAGTGTCGTGATTGAGGGGTAGGGCAATTTCCGTTCCCTCTTAACAGTGATTTCAGGGAAAATTACAGGCAGAACTTTTATTGAACTTTCAGTGATTTTGTTGAAGCGAAATTTGACAGAAAATTAGGAATTGAAATAAAAATTAGAAATGACAATATATCTGCAAGATCGAATATGGAATAAAAATACAAATAAAAAAAATAAAAAAGTGAAAAAACATCTCTTCAAAAATTAACATAAATAAACAAGAATGACCTGTAGTATGTAAAAACAATTTAATTATGTAAAGTTTTCCAATATGCAATAAAGCAATATTCATAATGATCAATCGTGCATAGAAACTGTTTTACTTGACAAAGTCCGAAAATCAAATGCAGTTTTTATAGAGGACAGGTTTTAATGTATTCCAAACTGGCAACAATCCCTTTTATTAAAGCAGCTGACAGTCATAGCTATTTTTATTGATAACTAGGGACTTGCAAACCTAAATTCAAGCTGGCATGAAGTTTTGTATGAGGATGTATATATTAATAGTTTCCATTATGTGCAAATTGACTTGTGTAATGAGTGTGATGTAGTCCATGTTACAGAACCTATTATAAATCAGTTGGAAACTGTAATATATTTATAAAACATCTCTTACCAATCTCACATAAATTTAGAGACACGTGATCATAATCCTGTAGCTGGCCTGAAACCCGATTTTTTTTTTTTTTTTTTTTTTTTTTTTTTTGGAATCTTGCTTTATCTAAATTTTAGAAAATATTGTTTAAAATTATGGAGGATCTTTCTTTTGCCTAGCTCTGTCCTTAGCTGATTTTGCCTTTCATATTAAGATCTTATTGGTTATTTGTTCTCTATCAGTTTTCACACGTGTTTGGTTTACGGACTTCCAACTGTCTTGATTTTATCTGCACTGAAGAGAAGTTAGTTGTCGAAATGCGCATATGAAAAAAACAAAATTTACAGTAATTTTGTAATTAACCACTAGTACGACGTGCCACTGCTGGTGGACTGTTCGTCCCCCGAGGGTAATAAACAAACCCAGTAGCTAGTACTTCGGTGCTGGCCCGAAAACTGATTTTATTTGGAAACATGCAATATCTAAATTTTAGAAAATTCTTTTTAAAATAAGGAGGATCTCCCTCTTGCATAGTTCCGTCCTAAGCTGATTGTGGATTTCATAATCACTCAGAAATGAGTTAAGCGTCACCTTAAAGATTTGACTATTGTTTATGCTGTTTTTGAAAAAAAAATATATTATATCATTGGATGCAATTGACCATTATGTATTACCTGGTACGGGTAAGATTAAAATGGTGGACGGGTTATAGAATTGTTAAAACGAGTGTCAGCAAAATGCAAAATGTCAATTTCATCTTGAAAATAAAAACAAACTATAGAGAGTGTGTATTTCGAAGCGAATTCTGTTAATGTGACCACGAAAACACGGCTCAACGTAAATTGACTATAATAGCAGAACGTTAGCATGCTGTAGGAATCCTTAATTCTGGACTCTCAAGACGCCAGATCGCATGTTACTTTGGTGTACACCATTCTGTCATATGCCGGTCGATAACCCGTTTTCAAGCAACTAGTTTGGTAGATGAGCGCCTTAGAAATGGTCAACCGAAAAAGACGACTCCACGAGAAGACCGATATCTAGCTAGGTTAGCACGAGTGGTCGATTTTGTTCTAGAAATGTCATTAACAGACTTCATTCGTGTCGATTGAGAGCGCGCAGACCTATAAAAAGGCATGAATTGACATTAATACATCGTCGTTATTGGGAACAATCCACAAGAATACATCTTCATTGGATTTGCGTAGTTGGAGAAGTATTCACTGGTTAGATGAAAGTCGCTTCATTCTTAAAACAGTTGATGGCCGCATTCACTTGTGCCGCAAGAAAAACATAAGATTTCATGACTAACATGTTCTAGGTACCAAAGCATTCGCCGCTGGTGGTGTCCCTGTTTGAAGATGGTTTTTTTTTTTTTTTTTTTTTTTTTTTTTTTTATGCATGACATCCTGGACACGTAAATTTCGCCTCATATCGATAATCATCAGTTGGTGGATAGACCGGTTTTTCAAGATGATAAAGCTCGACGCACAGGGCCTGGATTATTAGGGAATATCTGCAAACAGGATCGATTGACACTATAGAGTGGCCGACCATGTCACCAGATATGAGCACTATCGAGCACGTGTGGGACTTTATAGGTCGAAAAGTTAATGAACGCGAGCGGAAATTTGAAACTCTTAACGACTAAAGAAATGCATTGATTGACGAGTGGAACAGATTTCCTCAGCTTGGTTCAAGGAATGGGGAAACGTGTTGAAACTCTGCAACGGAAGCGTGGTGGATACACTTGATATTGAACCCTTTGTGTGATGATTGGATAAATAAATGACTAAACTTTGGCACCAGTTGCAATTCTTTATGGTCACGTCTGCCAAGCTCATCCCACAAACGTTCAATCGTATTAAGGTTCGGAGATAAGGCCAGCAAATCAAGAAGATTCACAAGGTATGCATTCGGGAAATCAAGGGTCACTCTTGCTGTACGAGCACAGGCGAGCGTTATCCTACTGAATCGGAGTTGGTTGTTCGGTCCATGACCTTGCATTAGAGGAACAACTTTCGTCAATATAACGTCTTGGTTTTTGACCTGTCACTGAGACGCTTGTAATTGCATTTTTTCAAGAGTCATCAGTCGGTATCATAAATATATCCGGTGTAAGTAGACCAGTATATTATGACAGTTTTGGTATTTACGAAAAATAAAAGTATTTGATCTTAAATTCCCTGCCGTCCAGGATATTTCCATTCCCTGTTATTTGTTTATTTGTGGGGGAAATAACCGTCGTTATCAATATTTATCTGTTAAGAATCCATATCGAATTTGTAATCGGTTTTGCAATTGAGCAAACCATAAAAAACCGTCATGTATAAGTGTTATGGTTAACTTATTATCTCATTAAGCAAGACAAGCGATTATCAGTTTCTATTCTGTTTTGATTCTTTTTTTTTGGGGGGGGGGTATTCTTGGAATCTATATACCTTTCTGTCCTCATCTTGCAATCTTCACTTGATTTCAACAGATTCCTAAATGTAATTGATATTTCTTGTCCGACTCTCTCACGTTCTGCGTCCATTCTCTGGATAATTTTTTTTAGATTTCGATTTTCTTCTTCTATGTCTCCAATATCAACATTGTATTTGAATATTGATGGAATTCTAAAATGAAAATTTCATGTATAAATCGAGTACAAAACAAGGGCATGGTGACCACGTTTACTTTTATAAGGTAGAAAGGAAAATCAATATGTCATTGTTTCAATAACAAACTCAAGAACTTCTAAAAGAGAAAGACACAGTCAAACTACATTTAGCACACAAAATAATACACAGAATAGGAAAAGGAAAGCTGTAGCGCTCGTATACTCGGAAGTTTAAATGTCATAAAAACAGAACTAAAATCAATAATGATTGGTATCAACAATTTCTTAATATAACATATCCTGAAAATATTTATGGGCTGTATATGTATATGTCATTTACTATAATGAGTGGTGGTGAATAGGGCTGCATACAGGAAAACTTAACATACATTTTTTTGTGTTATTACTTTGATCTGGAATAAGTGCAAATACTCAGCTACCTTGCTGCAAAACTAATGTAACTTTTCTCCAGAATATTATTTTATCATAAGCATCCCAAATACCAAATCAAAGAAAAATTATAATGGTAAGGGATTACACATGGACATATCTCGGAATCTCCTGAAATAAGTATGATAATCTGATCAAGAGTATTTCATACCTTCAAATTTTTATCTTTAAAAAATGCATCAAATGACAAAATTTCCAAAACAGAAACTAAGAAAAACCAGATGACTAATTGTAAGGACTTTACTTATGAATGCTAAGAAGTGACTTCCGACATACCTGATCTAAGCCATGCTAGTTAAAAATGGTGTGATATGTGCAATTATCAAAAATAAAACAAGTTTTTTTCAGGACTTAATTTTAGTTTTCTGTTATATATGTTACAGTAAATATGTGTAATTAGTAAATATATGTATTTACTAAAATCTAGTAAATATATGTATTTACTACTGCAAGCAGCAAACATATGTATTTACTGAAATTTTCGAGTAAATACGTGAATTTACTAACAGAGATGTCATATTCTACACGTTTTCACTGAATTTGATTTTGTAGTTTAAGTGGTTAATAAAATAACGGATTTATTTCACAGAGGATTCCCAAAGCTGGCTTCAAATCATAAGTGAAAGAATAAATTTTGCCAAACAAGCTAAATGAGAAACTCTTGTCAAATAATATCATTGACTTCTTAAGTCAACCAAAAAAAAGGCTTATTGGTTGATAAATTCAAAAGCTAATACATCGTACTTTTGTCTATTTTGCCTGTTTGCAATTAACCTACCGCCAATTTAAACTCTGACTACCATGTTTGTTTTTTAACAAAAGAATTTAAGCAAAAGGTTTATAGTTAATCTTGATTTTCCATATTTGTACATCATACAGACAAGAAGGAGAAAAATGGACAAAACAAGAGAAACAAGATTACTACGCGTAGCTATGTCCCCCGCCGCCGCAGTAAAGTCGATAAAGTCCAATAACTCAAGTAAAAATTTGCGAATCAAAATGGCGGCAAGATATGATCAACTGCATTAGGTGGCAAACAGCTAAGCAAAATCCCTTAATTGGATTTTGAGGAGATGTGTCGACAGTCTTCCTATGTTGTAGTATGCATTAAGTCGATAAAGTCCCATAACTCCCGTAAAATTTGTCCAATCGAAATGGCAGCATAATATGATCAAGTACATATGGTGGCAAATTTCAGAATAAACCGTTCAGTGGTTTCCGAGGAGTTGCGCCCACAAATTGTTCCTAAGCTGTAGCACGCATTAAGTCGATAAAGTCCCATAACTCTTGTAAAATTTGACCAATCAAAATGGCGATGCGATATGATCTTGTACATATGGTGACTAACAATCCTGTTAAATTATCATGAATTCGGATTAGCAGTTTCTGAGGAGTTGCGTCCACAAGATTTGCCATTGTATAACAATGTGGAAATAATCAAAGTCCCATAACTCCCAATAAAATTCGACGATTCGAAATGGCAATGCGATATAATCTAGTACTAATAGTGACTAACAATCCTGTAAAATTTGAAGGAATTCTGGCAAGTGGTTTCTGAGGAGTTGCGTCCACAAGATTTGCCATTGTATAACATTGGGAAATAAAGTCCCATAACTCCCACAAAATTTGACGAATCTAAATTGCGATGCGATATGATCTAGTACTAATGGTGACTAACAATCCTGTAAAATTTGAAGGAATTCGGACTAGCAGTTTCTGAGGAGTTGCGTCCACAAGATTTGCCATTGTATAACATTGGGAAATAATCAAAGTCTTATATCCCCACAAAATTTGACGAATCAAAATGGCGAATCCATATGATCTAGTACTAATGGAAACTAACAATCCTGTAAAATTTGAAGGAATTCTGGCAAGTGGTTTCTGAGGAGTTGCGTCCAAAAGATTTGCCATTGTATAACAATGTAGAAATAATCAAAGTCCCATAACTCCCACAAAATTTGACGAATCAAAATGGCGATGCGATATGATCTAGTACTAATGGTGACTAACAATCCTGTAAAATTTGAAGGAATTCTGGCAAGTGGTTTATGAGGAGTTGCGTCCACAAGATTTGCCATTGTATAACAATGTAGAAATAATCAAAGTCCCATAACTCCCACAAAATTCGACAAATCAAAATGGCGATGCGATATGATCAAGTACTAATGGTGACTAAAAATCCTGCAAAATTTGAATGAATTCTGACCAGCGGTTTCTGAAGAGTTGCGCCCACAAAAAACGTGACACACGGACACACGGACGCACGGACGCAGACCATTACCGTGTCCCTCCGTCGCGTTGCGGCGGGGGACAACAAGAGAAATAACTAATAAAAATTAAACACAATTCTCATTCCAAAAATTGTTTAGTAGGTTTGCATCCTCCCTGAAAGACTGCCAGCAGGTAACATAACTTAAACAGTAGATGGACATTCAAATGCATGTTTGGAAACTCCTTGTCCTTTAGAACCAAGTTAAGTGACAATGGTGCGAAACGGATCCCCATCAGTATGGCAGGTCTGAAACGATTGAAAGATTTAATCCTCTGAGCTACTTTGCAAATTACAATCAAACTTTCTTGCGGAAATAATAGTATCAGGTAGGTCTGAACCTCAGTCAAGATGACCACCAGCATGACGCAGATTTAAATCACATTGAGTTTTGACTTTTGAATTTGTCTGTTTTGTTTTCAAACTTGAATTTGTATTACAATTAATCTTCAAATCAAAAAATATTATACTAATGTCTCATAATTAAATTTGTGGTTCCAGTTGTTTTTATTAATTATAAAAGTAAAAATTAAAGTAAAACAAGGCCAGTAAATATGTGTAAAAATCACAAAATATATCAGTAAATACATGTATTCACTGGTGTATCTAGTAAATACGTGTATTTACTAAATGACCTAGTGATTACACGTATCTACTGACAGACATGGGAAATACATGTATTTACTGATTAAATGAATTTACTGTAACATATACATTCTTTTGAACCTTTAAAATCATAAAACAAGTTCAAATTATTTATTTCGAACATGCTCTCTAGTTGACAAAAGATTACCTGTTTAGTGTTTGCACAACGCCACAATGTTGATTTATAGTTTAGATTTTTGACATATTAATGATATGTTTGATTTAATTTTTCTAAGGCCAATAACTTCTTCTTAAAAGTAAATGTTTATATTACAATCAATAGATTTGATAATTGTAAATAATTAAAGATATGTCAAATGATTTTCTAATTATCAAGAACTTTATTTTTTTTCTTTTCATTTATTATTATTATTACTATCATTATTATCATTATTATTTTGCTTCTGGCAAAAGTAGCAAAAACCAATCAAAGGACCACTTATTTACGTTACCCACGAAATGTCTTTTCGGCGTACCCGTGAAAGTAAATGTAAATGTAAATGAATTCACATAATATTTTTTTAAACTCTTTTCACCGTATTTGAATTACAACGGATATTGGTGCTAGGACCGGTGCCATCAAAGAAAAAAGCACTGAACTGTAACCAGACAGTAAACTTTGTATTAACGTAGCCAGTACCAAGATAAGTGTACAATAACAGTTTAGTTATCATCTCTACTGATGGTTTAAGTCCAAGTACCAGTATCCCATCTATTTCCATGTTTTTTTTTGAGTTTTTGAGTTTTTGAAATACTTACTGAACAAATCAATAGGATTAACTACATGAGGCAATAAATTGCTCATACAGTGTTATTGATGGTTACGATGAGATGTTTATAGGTACAGTATTCACCAATTAGATTAATAGGATCTTGCATAAGGTCAGATTAAAGATCGGGCTATCTTTCACAAGTGTAAGAAATTTCGTCTTTTCTCGAGTGGAGCGTAGCGGAACGAGAGGAAAAGACGTAGAATTTCTTACACGAGTGAAAGATATCCCGATCTTTCATTTTGACCGAATGCAAGTTCCTATTTCTTCCGTAAAACACGGATTGAAATGTCTAGAAACTTATACCGTGTGATCAACGTTGTCGCCATTTGAGTGTTCCTAACATTATGACGTCAGCTGCTTTATGACGTTAAGTCATGGTTACGATTGTTGTATCACAAAAATCAACACGTCTGGTTGGTCATTTACCGGTGTGAGATGAGGTCGCGTGCATCGATCTCACATGGGTCATCTCCCACTGTAAACCACCATTTACGGAAGAATGGAAATTCTGCGACGCAATCATTTCTATTATAAAGTTGATTTCAGGTAATGATACTGTAAACCAGGAAATTTTCGCGTCGTCTATATTTCGCGGTAAATTGACAAGCTTTTAGTTCGCGCAGTTTTGAATTCGCGCTGCCAAATTGTTGACCACTGGCTTCAACAATAGACAAGTAAATTCGTGCCATTTTATTTTTGCGCCTCCATTCCAAACGCGAAAATCGCGAAAATACAGTATTTAATTATTAAGACTCATATATCGGTAAAAATAGCAAGAGCTTGCACGTGTTGTAATGCCAATTATACCCTTCTAAATCAATCCATTCAGACAGAGCTGATAATTTTGTAACAAAATATTTCACTACTTTAAACAAATCTTTATGAAAACTTCAGGGTTTTGTTAACAGAACGTTGATATTGGAGAGGTACAAAATAGCTTACAAGTGCACGAAACAACGACAGTAGAATATCGCAGGAACAAAGCACAAGATTACATAAATCAATGTCCAGAGACAATGCAAAAGCAAGAACACCAAAACGGAAGACCAAAGACCCTTCTTGCTCGCAAAACACAAACAGTACATATACAACACGAAAAACTAAAGCCCTAACAGTGTGAACTTTAAAAAAAAGAGAGGGACATCAGGTGCTTCGGAGGAGTAAGCATGTTCTGCTTTGTATACAGCACCCGTCACACTGTCAGTGTGTCAATCCAGGGTAAAGTCAAAACCGATAATTTCAAATCCGGGAAGACGTGAATCTAGCTTAAAATGTCAGTTTTCATTTGTGATACTGGCATTTCATTTCTATCGATGATATCGTGGTGGGGGCCATAGATTTTCTGTAAGAAAGAAACAAACAACGGCTGAACATATCCCTGACTCAGCAGTTTTTGTGACAGTGCTTTTGGTCTTCCTACAAAGTTACTGTATGAACTGCACGCTTAACAGTAACGAATTAATTGTAAAATATATACCCCATATGCAATGGAGGTAGGTATATTGCTGCAGAGAAAGGGAAAGTTCACAATTGGAAAATAAAAATCATTTCGTTTGTCATATAACCTAGATTTAAGACGTCCATGCTCGTCAATGTAGAACAAAAGGTCAAGTTTTGAACAAGAATTTGGTGTATCGGTTGTCTCTTTAATATGAAGTTCACTGGGGAAGATGCGATGTAAATATTCTTTGAATCTTGGATTATTAAGGAAAAGTACATCGTCTATATATCTGAAACTTGGCTAGTTTTTTTTTTTTTTTTTTTTTTCTGCTTCAAACGAAAAAAGGATAAGGTCAGGTAAAAGTGGCGCACATTTGATCCCATAGTAATCCCTGTTGTCTTTTGAAAAAAATGCATTCAACAAAAATGTTGTCGATCAAAAATTCAAGAATTTTTATCACGTCATTTTCACTGTATGTCCTGTTTGACTCAGTTTTGTTCTTAACGAAATATGTTTCATCTTTTCCTATTACCAAATAGGAATACCTGCGTCCTCTGTTTTTGGTACAGAAACATTGATGTATCAGATCGGAAATTACTGTTTTAATTTGATTATGTGTAAGGGTTGTATAAAGGGTAGAAAAGCCAAAAGTTTTAATGATATTGCAGTATGCGAGACTGTTTGAGGAGGGCTGTTCAAAGAGATCTTTGGAATTTTTAAGAATCAACATCTGATTCACGGCGCTCGTAGAATAGGCTTTTTTCGCAGTTTGAACCATCTCTAACTGCAGTCAGTAGAGTAGAAAGGAGCTTGGATAGGGACTTTGTGGTATATCTGGCAGATACTGCAATGAATCTCTGTTTGTAGGGATTCTTGTGAAGCTTAGACACCCAGTAAATAAAAGGGAGAAACTGTTAACTTCGTCTACTTTGATATCGAATGATGCTAACACGGAGTGTGATTTGTGATTATCCAAATCCTGTGTAGAAAGCTTCATTGGAAATTTGAAATCAATCTATTAAGGGAAAGCTTAGAATATTGTTAATTTCTGACAGAAAAACTTGGCGTCAATCAGTTAAGTTGAAAATTTGTTCCTTTTTTTAGCAGTGCTAAAAAATTAAGATCCGTACAAATGGAGTTTGATTTAAGAGAGAAATGAACATTGTTTACAAGGCAAAACTAATTATTGAAAAGCATAATTCCAAATATGAAATAAATCTATTGGATGAGAGCCGAGAATTTTGTGACAGAAAATGTTGGGTGGATGAAACTATTAATTTCTTATCAATTTTACCTGAGACTGATTGTATTCCATTCATTAAACTGTATTTTCAATTCTCGAAGTTTGCATTTTAGTTCTAAATTCTCAGATTGGAGATGCTGAATTGATGTTTCTTTTTCCTTAACAACATTGCCTAATCTATAAGATAAAATGTATATGATTAAACTAAGAGATACAATTGATTTCATAACGATTTTGGCTATGTAGTCAAATATAGTTTTGTCTTTAACTAATCTTTATAAAGACAAACGCCAATGTTGAATGAAAAATCCGAAAAAAGGAAACAGAAGGAATCATTGAAAGTCTATGATATATCAGAAGTTATCTATATACCTGTAAATGACGACAAGAATTCTTGCATTCTTTCATTTTGAGAATAGAATTTTGATTTTTATATGCACTTAAGTAGCATTTATGGTTAGAACTGAACATACACAAAGGGATAAAACCTACATTGATGATCTATAAAAGAGAAAGTATTTTAAACAACGATCGATATTTTCTTAAATTCTTTTGATCTCCTGAAACATTTAAAAATAAAATGTTTAATTTTGTATACTTTTTAACAGACAATTTCTTTATCCTATTCCTTCACTGGAATTAAATGTTTGCATAGTACAGAAAACAAATGATGTTATTTTCCTTTTCGACACAGTTTTCAATTACGCATAATTATTATAGGTAATTTCTGTTACATTTCTTTCAGTCTGCCTTCTCCTGTCCTTTAAACACAATTCCTTTTATTTCTGTCCAGTTTTTCGTTTGTTGAAGGCCATCAGGCTGAAACGTTGGGCACTACATCTCTGCCTTCCTTTTTGTCTGTTTTAGTTTTTTCTAATTTTGCTTTACTTTATTTAATTTTTTTAATGGTGGACAATTCTGCCATGCTGATCTTGGTAGTCTTTCATAACAGGTATTTGTGAAATAAGCAGCAACAGCACAACTTGTATGAGATTTCATATGAGCAAGTACTTTAAGCTCATGGTTTAGCCTTTCAATAATAATTTATGAACTTTCTGTTCTTACACTCCGTCAGAAAAAATAACGTCTTAAGAAGACAAAATCCGCATTCTAAGCTGTGTGCTGTGTTAATAAATGCTATGCCAACGGTATTGAGAAGGCATGAAGAAAATTTTACGCCTTATATCCTTCCCAAAAACACCTTGAGTAATTCAAAGTCATAGCATGAGTGTGTTAGTTGTGTTCAAAAACATTGGCCCGTGAAAGGCAATCGTCGATCAAATTGTGACACCATTCTGTGCAACAGATAGCATCTCATCAAAAAAGATATTATTCCAGCATGGTAATGCACGTAAATGAGGCAAAGGGCACCTTCTATGCAGAATAATATGGATTGAAGTCTTTCAGACCGGATCTTAGCTGCATTGACTATGTGTGTGACGAAAATAAACACGTTCGAATGAAAACGAGCAAAGGCCGACACCAAAGGCCTACAACTGCAGATGGAGTCTCAGTAATATTTCGGTGAGTATAGCTCTTATTGGTTACTAGTCAATTAAATGCACCGAACTGGCTATGATTCGTGCTGGCGTAGCTTAAGCGCGTTCTTGACACTATTGTTGCAATATCATGAAAATGTTGCATTCGTAGCTTTAATAAGACATTATTTAAATAAGCATTATACAACGTTGCATAATTACGTCATGAAAAATGCTACAACAATGTTCTCAGAATCTAAACATCGTAGATTCTATATCAAATATGTTACATGCAATAGTATGCAACCATTTTAATGAAAATAAGAAAAAAAAAACAGGAAAAAGCAAGAATTTTCAAAATTACAATCACAACTACAACCCAAAGAGAAATGCACAAGAAAGAAATTGTCTCTATCTTATATCACTAAGACATTGCAATGTGCTTTATTAATTCATATTCATGTATGAATCTGTATTGAACAATAAAAACGTACTGTAATTTTATTTCCTCTAAAACATTGTCTGATGAGTCTTTCTTTGCTTTCAGGATATTTATTTCTTCGAGCAGTTCTTGTTTTTCGTTTTCTTTGTTTTTGATGATGATTCTAAGTTCTTCCTCTTTCAGCTGTAACCTTTAAAATAAGAGTAGTTTATTTAAACATATTTCACATGTGTTTTGTAAAATAAAATTTCAAAATTGCTGAATTCAAATTGATGATTTTTCCATTGTCCATGGATTGTTTGTTCTTCTGATTGACGGTTCGGTTCTCACTTACCATGCTTACTTCAAGAACAAAGCGAAATATTCTTCCAAATATAATTCATTATATGTTGATTTCATTTGAGGATACCAAACAAATCAAAGGATATTTTTATTCATTTGATTGAGTAATGGCTGAGTCCTTAAAATTCGCATTTACATAGCCGATGTACTTAATAATCCAAAATTCAAGGAATATTTACACCAGATCTATCCCAATGAGATTGAAATTAAAGAGACTACCGATACACCTACTTCAGCTTCGTATTTAGATCTTTTAATTTACATTGACGAAAATGGACGTTTGAAATCTAAGCTGTATGACAAACTTGATGATTTTAACTTCCCAATTGTGAACTTTCCCTTTCTGAGCAGCAATATACCTACTTCTCCAGCCTATGGAGTGTACATTTCACAGTTGATTCGTTACTGTCGGGCATGCAGTTTATACAGTGACTTTTAAGTTAGAGCAAAAGCACTGTCCCAAAAGCTGCTTAGTCAGGGATTTGTTCAGCCTTTGTTACTTTCATCCCTTCAGAAATTCTATGGCCGTCACCATGACATCATTGACAGATATGACGTGTCTGTGTCCCAAATGAAAACGGACATTTTCAGCTAGATTTCACGTCTTCACGGATTTGACATAAACGGATTTGACTCAAACCTGGATTGACTCACTGATAGTGTGACGGCTGCCGCTAGCGGAGCAGGACATGCTTACCCTTCCGAAGCACCTGATGTCACTCCCGATTTTCATGGGAGTTCACACTATGAGTGCCTTAGTTCTTAATGTTATCTTTTTATTTCCGTGCATTGTAGCTGTCTCACGTCCTTGTTTTGTCTTTGTTTTTATCTGTTACCGTTTTTGCCATGTCTTTGGACTTCGATTTTTGTAGTCATCGCTTCCCTTGTTCCTTCGGTATTCTACTGCCGTTGTTTGAGTACATTTATTTGTGGTGTGCCCGATCATAAATGAAGTTGAGACACCATACTGTGCAACAATTAGCATCTCATCAAAAACGATAAATAGCATGACAATGTATCTAAACATGCACATTGAGGCAAAGGGCACCCTTGTAGCAAAACAATATGAACAGTATGGATTGAAGTCTTTGAAACCGGATCTGAGCTGCATTGACTGTGAGTGCCTGAAAAAATAAACACGGTCGAATGAAAAAATAACAAAAGTCAACACCAAAGGCTAACAACTGCAGTTGAAATCAAAGTAATTTTTCAAAGAGCATCACTTATTAGTTAGCAGCCAATTCAATGCACCGAAGGGGCTGTGAATGGTGCTGGAGTAGGATAAGCGAGTTCTTGACACTATTTGTGCAAAATCATCACAATATTGCGTTTGTATGTAAACTTAGACATTTGAATAGACAATATACAATGCTGCATATCATTAAAAAAAGTAATTCGGTCATGAAAAATGCTACAACAGCGTTCTCATAATTCAAACATCGTAGATTCATTATTAAATGTGTTACATACAAAAGTATGCAACCATTTGAATTAATTAAGAAAAGATAACAGGAAACAGCAAGAATGATTAGAATTAGATACAGGTACAACTCAAAGAGAAATGCACGAGAAAGAAATTGTCTCTATCCTATATCACATAGATATGGCAATGTGCTTCATTAATTTATATTTATGTATTGAACAATAAAAACGTACTGTGAATTTATTTCCTCTAAAGCATTGTCTGATGAGTCTTTCTTTGCTTTCAGGATATTTATTTCTTCGAGCAGTTCTTGTTTTTCGTTTTCTTTGTTTTTGATGATGATTCTAAGTTCTTCCTCTTTCAGCTGTAACCTTTAAAATAAGAGTAGTTTATCTAAACATATTTCACATGTGTTTTGTAAAATAAAATTTCAAAATTGCTGAATTCAAATTGATGATTTTTCCATTGGCCATGGATTGTTTGTTCTTTTGATTGACGGTTCGGTTCTCACTTACCATGCTTACTTCAAGAACAAAGCGAAATATTCTTCCAAATATATATCATTATATGCTAATTTCATTTAAGGATACCAAACAAATCAAAGGATATTTTTATTCATTTGATTGAGTAACGGCTGAGTCCTTAAAATTCGCATTTGAGTACATTTATTTGTGGTGTGCCCGATCGTAAATGAAGTTGAGACACCATACTGTGCAACAATTAGCATCTCATCAAAAACGATAAATAGCATGACGCAAAGGGCACCTTGTAGCAGAACGATATGAACAGTATGGATTGACTTCTTTAAAACCGGGTCTAAGCTGCATTGACTTTGAGTGTCTGTTAAAAATAAACACGGTCGAATGAAAACCAACAAAGGTCCACACAAAAGACTAACAACTGCAGTTGAGATCACAGTATTTTTTCAAAGAGCATCACTTATTAGTTAGCAGACAATTCAATGCACCGAAGGGGCTGTGAATGGTGCTGGAGTAGGATAAGCGAGTTCTTGACACTATTCGTGAAAAATCATTACAATATTGCGTTTGTAGGTAAACTAAGACATTTGAATAAACAATATACAATGCTGCATATCATTAAAAAAGTAATACGGTCATGAAAATGCTACAACAGCGTTCTCATAATTCAAACATCGTAGATTCTTTATTAAATGTGTTACATACAAAAGTATGCAACCATTTGAATTAATAAGACAAGATAACAGGAAATAGCAAGAATGATTAGAATTACATACAAGTACAACTCAAAGAGAAATGCACGAGTAAGAAATTGTCTCTATCTTATATCACATAGACATGGCAATGTGCTTCATTAATTTGTATTTATGTATTGAACAATAAAAACGTACTGTGAATTTATTTCCTCTAAAACATTGTCTGATGAGTCTTTCTTTGCTTTCAGGATATTTATTTCTTCGAGCAGTTCTTGGTTTTCGTTTTCTTTGTTTTTGATGATGATTCTAAGTTTTTCCTCTTTCAGCTTTAACCTTTAAAATAAGAGGAGTTTATTTAAACATATTTCACATGTGTTTAATTACTTCAAATTATAATTAGACGCTTCCGATCAAATGAGCCCTTTCTGTATAACATATCTATGTAGGCTTTTTTTCAGAATTTGGTTGTTTTTCAGTGATATGTTTTGATAAGAAAGATATTTATTATACGTATTGATAATTTATCCTTTCATTTCATTGCTTAGCGGCTTTGTTTACTTTCACTAAATTTTTGGTGACCTCATCCAGCTCCTAGGTCCGACCAAATTTTACATATTCATAAGAGAATTTTTCTACATAATCAATTAAGTGAAATATTTTCAATATACCTAAAGATAAAAAGAGGCTCCCTAGAGCCTGTATTTCCCAACTTGCACCAATGTGACCTATTAACCAATAACGGACACCTTAAATACATCGGCAAACGAATACCGAAGCAAGAAAAGGAAAGGGGATCAAATTGATCAGATTGTGTTTCACCCTCTCAATATATTGTCGTTCATCAAACATAAAGCAAAAAGGACGTAGTTTCTTGAGGAGACAATTACTTAATAATAAAATACTTAAGTTACTGTGAATTTGGTTTCTGCAGATGTCCATTTCGACAACTAATGTCTCTTCAGTGCAGTTCAAATCAAAACATTTGGAAATCTATAAATCAAAGTAATTGTTAAATCTGATAGAGATCAAAACAACGGCAGTAGAATACCAAAGGAACAGAGCACAAGATTACACAAATCAAAGTCCAGAGACAAGCAAGAACACCAAAAAGACGGAAGACCAAAGACACCACATGCCCACAAAACACACGAACATTACATATACAATACAAAAAACTAAAGCACTAACAGTGTGAACTCTCAATAAACAAGAGTGACATCAGGTGCTCCGGAAGGGTAAGCATGTCGTGCTCTGTGCACAGCACCCGTCACACTGTCAGTGGGTCAATCCAGGGTAAAGTCAAAACCAGTAATGTCAAATCCGGGAAGACGCGAATCTAGTCGAAAATGTCAGTTTTTATTTGTGACACTGACATTTCATATCTATCTATGATGTCGTGGTGACGGCCATAGAATTTCTGAAGGGACGAAAGTAACAAAGGGGGAACATATCCCTGACTCAGCAGTTTTTGTGACAGTGCTTTTGCTCTTTCCACAAAGTCACTGTATGTACTGCACGCTCTACAGTAACGAATTAATTGTGAAATATATAATCCATATGCTGGGGATGCAGGTATATTGCTGCAGAGAAAGGGATAGTTCACAATTGGAAAGTCAAAATCATCACGTTTGTCATATAATCTAGATTTCAGACGTCCATGTTCGTAAATGTATAACAAAAGGTCAAGGTATGAAGCAGAATCGGGTGTATTGGTTGTCTCTTTAATTTCAAGTTCATTGGGGTAAATACCATGTAAATATTTTTAATTCTTGGGTTATTAAGAGAAAGTACATTGTCTATATATCTGAAGCTGAAATTAAAAGTCTGGGCTAGTTGTTTTTGTTTCTGTTGTATCAGCCCTTGTAAAAACTTTGCTTCATACGAAAAAAGGAAAAGGTCAGCTAAAAGTGGCGCACAATTTGTTCCCTAGTGTCTGTTGAAAAACACGGCCTTCACATTCAACAAAAATGTTGTCGATAAAAAATTCAAGCATCTTAATCACGTCATTTTCACTGTATTTCTTGTTTGACTCAGTGTGGTTTTTTACAAAATATGTTTTATCTTTTCCTATTACCAGATAGGAATACCTGCGTTCTCCGTTTTTGGTACAGAAACATTGATGTATCAGATCGGAAATTACTGTTTTAAGTTTATTATGGGGAAGAGTTGTATAAAGGGTAGAAAAATCAAAAGTTTGAATGCTATTGCAGAATGCAAGACTGTTTGAGGAGAGCTGTTCAAGGAGATCTTTGGAATTTTTAAGAATCCACATCTGATTCACGCCGCTCATGGAATAGGCTTTTTTGCAGTAGCTTTTTAGACTATCTCTAACTGCAGCTAGTAAATTGGTACGGAGTTTGGGTAATGGCTTAGTGGTGCAACTGGCAGATCCTGCAATGAATCTCTGTTTGTAGGGATTCTTGTGAAGCTTAGGCACCCAGTAAATATAAGGGAGATAACTGTTATTCTCATCAACTTTGATACCGAATGATGCTAACACAGAAGTGTGATTTGTGATTATCTCGTCCCGTGATAATGTTGTTGGAGAATAAGTAAGATTGCCAGATGAAGTGTCAATACCCATTTCCTTAACAAGACAGTCTAAATAGTGTTTCTTGCATACAAACACAATATTGTCAGAAGCTTTGTCTGCAGGTACTATGACGTAATTTTCCAGGAGGTTTGTCAATGTTTTAGCAACAAGAGGATCATCAAATATGCTGGGCGTTCTAGTTTTCACAGATGTTTCCAAGCGGCGGATACGATTCTTGATTAATGACTTAATCGACCTGATCAAGTCTGACAATGTCTCCACATCTTCTTTTTCTTTCTTCGCCCACATTCTAGCATAGTCTTCAACTGCGTTCATCATAATTTTGAAGATATACTTCCAGTTGATGTGCTGGGGTTCACGGAATTTTGGACCTTTTGAAAAAAATATCTCGTAATTTTTGGTTTCCAACGATATCTAGGTCACCCGTTATCACGTGTCCAGCAGGACTATAGTTGTATGGGGAAGAGGAGCAGGTGCAATCAGGCGGTTTGGCTTTAAAGTCATCAAACTGGAAATTACGCAATACCCAAATCACAAATAGGATCGAAATTGAAAGCCAAAATCAGCTAGGGAAAGAGCTTTGCAAGAGGGATATGTAAAGGAGATACAATGGCCAAGTGTGAATTCATGAAAAAGAATCCACGAGCCGGAGGCAAGTGGGTTGTTAATCATGAATTCACACTTGGCCATTGTTTCTCTTACTTAAACAATTGTTGAAACGTTTATGTTATCAAGAGATCAAGGGGATTATCGCCTATCTAATTACTGCATTATTATGTCAGAAATATATATAACGTCTTAATGAACGAAGCACTCAATATCAAAGAACAATTATGGATGTTGTCGTGCTCACAGTTTGATTTTTAACAAATATTCAGAAAGATTAAAAAGTGATTCAAAAGGACATTACATTTAATAAAAGTTGTTCTAGAATAGTGTTGAAAATATAAACTTAATCTAAAAAAGGAACGAGTAAGTTGTGTCTGTTTAAATACTTTCTGCCAAAACATATTTTTTCTTCAAATCAAAATTAAATTATTAATTTTCATGACAAGTAAGATTAGAATATTTCTTTTCACTGGGGCCAAGATTTAATTGTTTATGTTACAAAATCCACCCCTCCCGATAATCAAATGGTCGTCCTCTTAAAGATACAAGAGGAAGGGGAAAGGGGAGGGCTTTTTTCTTACATTCGCAAATCGAGTCACTTTTCCGATTAGAAAAACATGTGAATGAAAAGGAATGAAATATTATGTTGAATTATACATATCATAGAATTTATTTTTAAAAATGTCTGTATTCAATGAGCTGTACGTTTCGACACTTCTCTTTTATTACTTATTCACAAAAGATCCACCATAAACTACATATCGTATTCATTCTTTCACTGAAAGATTCAAATGCTTGTATGGATGTAAATGCTGCCTACAAAATCTTTTAAAGCTGTTTTTTTTAATTGATTCACATTTATTTACAATTATGAAACTTACATTTCTTATTTAAACAAATAAATACAAAAATTCTAACATAGTTGCAGTAACACAAAATATGCATTTTTTCATTACTGCTCGAAGACGTTTTTTTTATACTTAAGGTAGATGGATAGTCCATTTTTTCCATAGATTTTCTTTTTTTTTTATCAGAATAGTTTCCTTGTTATATTAGCATTAAAATAAAATATAAAAAAGGGGGGTCACCGTGCTTGTTTTAAAATAACTGATATCAAAATAATCAAATATTTTGTAATGAATGTATTGGGGAAAACAGGTATTTGGTTGTTTTCTTTAAACTATTCCATAGATTTTTTTTTCTTTTGTACTCATATGTTAGCCCTTTAAACACTTTCAAAACATATAAAGAAAAATGGCGGTCACCGACTTAGTTGTCTATATAATTTGAAATATGTGAATTTTCATAGTGATATCTATGTGAAATATTTTCATCAAATTATGTCCCTTATTCAAATATCGTATGCCAAACTTTTTAATTGTCAAATTACCAAACATCAACCAATTACATATAAACATGTAAAATTAAGTCAATATAGGTCCTTTGCTTTTTCTGTCACTGATATAATACTTACTGATGTATTACAAATAAAAATATTTGCATATTTAAAAAGCAGATGATACCACAACAGTATAAATGACAAATTCAAAATAGCGGAAGACTATTGATCTACCTTAAATGTTTTTAAAGAAGAGATTAAAACTAGAAGGTATCCAATATACTTGTATTTGAAAGTAACAAAAATGGCGATATTGCCAGAGTCTAAAATATATATTTTACTTTAGTCGGTAAAACCTACTAACACATAGACTATTTTGACTTTCGGGTGGGCTGGACGTTTTTAAAAAAAAATTCTTGTTAAGATTTTTGCTTAAAAATATTATCTGACTAGCATCTAGATAAAAAAATAATCTAGCCCTCACCCTGTCAATAAGAAAAAAAGCCTGGCCCAAATTGCATGAAGGCCAAAAAAACTTTCCCGGCTCCGGTGAAAAGCGCAGCAGTACCGCCACCCCCACCCCCCCNCCCCCCCCCCCCAAAAAAAAAAAAATAATTAAAGAAGGTATCACAACACCCGTAATCCATTAAAAAAATACTTCATTTATTGATCTTGCAAGCTCGTCGCATTGAAATGTAGTAAACAATCATTTCCCTCGGAACGTTTATAATATTTAAATTGGAGAAAACAATATAGGGGGATGATGTGGATCCACAATAAATACAATAGAAAACGTCACATCAATGGTTTAAACTCCTAAGTTTTAATAAAAAATTTCTTAATTAAGATATTGCAAGTTTTTACTAAAATCGGTTTTGAAGTCAGCACCGAAGTTCTTGCCACTGGGATGGTGAATTCACTCTTGGACTAACACTGACCCAGCGAGGGTGTGGCCCTATTGGTAATACACACAAAATGTATACAACAAAATACCAAAATTACTGTGCATTTAGAATCTTTATATGGCTATTTCGACAACTAATGTCTCTTCAATACATATTTAATGTAAATATTTGGAAATCCACAATCCATTTATGTTTTCCCACAGATTAAAACGGAGGACCATGGGAAGTGATGATTTCAAAAAATCAAAGTCCAAGCTACAATCTAAAAAATATTACAGCAGACGCTTTACATACATGATATATACAACATTGCAATAAAAAGAATTACATAAAAGGTATATAAGTAAATACAACAAATTACAAGCAGTTACGAAATATGAAATTTTCGATTAAAAATATTATAAGGAACTGACTAAGAATAGATATTTGAATGAATAATTATAATAACAATGAATTAATGATAAGTTTAAATTCTAGAAAAAATGTGGGTAATTTAATAGATTTAGAATTTTTTGTAGGCTTCTTCGAAATTAATAAGAAGACAAAAATGTATTTAGCTCTGTGATTAAAATGGTTTAAAGTCCTATATCATGGTAAAATAAAATAATTCTATTAACAAAACATTTAAATACAAAACATTGCCAAAGTAATATATCACAGTGGTTATAATATATATAAATATAAATGATGACCCGTCAGATTTAGGTCACTGAAAATTATGAATGGACACCTTACGCACTACGTTAGAAATCAAAGGCACCATTTTAATTAACATCTTTAAATTATTTCCACTTTTCAATCCCAAACTTGAATATAGTTTCATAAATTTCAATTGCTTTCATTTCGAAACTGGCGTGCATCGCGAATTACATAAAATGCAAAAAGGACAGTTATTTGCGTAATCTAAAAATACGCATTGTGTATTCATGTGTGATGAACAGCCGTAACTACAGGTGTGTATTTCCTGTTGGCTACAATTGAGGACACACAAAATTGATTTCGATGTCATAACCCCCCACACTTTCAGGACACATAACACGAGCAGATCAATATAAAAAAAACAAAACAGAAAACATCGGCGGATCCAGGGGGATTTCGGGATTTTTACCCCTCTTTCTGGATTTCTTCCTAACCGGAACCTTTCGGACTCTCCTTCCCAAAGGCGGGATCCGGGTAACGACATATGTTTACTGACAGTAATCAAGTAATCATATCCTTTTTTGCACATGTAATCAGTTATTTCTTATTGTTAATAATACTGAAAATTGGGATATTTCAGTAAAATTTCACACAATATGGTAATCAAATAATCAGGAAAGGTTATAAGAATCAAATAATCATTGCAAAAAATGCATGGTAATCAAATAATCACGAATAAATTCCCTAATAATGATGTTTATCAAGAAACTCACGAGAAGGCTCATTATTCATGTTCTTGAATAACCCGCATTTTTTATTGCGAGTATTTAGTTGAAGTGTAATATTACTCATATGAGTCGTCTTACCCCGCGACTCATATTAAAAGTCGACATTTAGCGTGTCAGAAAAACATTTATAGTCTTCCGAATATTTATCTACGTGTCGTGCATGCTTAAGATTCACAGTGCAAAAGTACAACGTTTTGAAAACAGAATTACAGTCTTTTAAGATGGACTCTATTCAAGAACAACGACTTTTGACTTCTAATTTTGTTATTTTTTTTATTTACAGGAAGCTTTTTTTTACTTTCTTACGCGAAGCTGATTTTTTTAATTGTAACTTATTTCAAAGGTTTTTTGTTTTTACCATTTTTATCTGTCTTTCAACCATTGAAATAAAATTTTCATAATTAACCTGTTAAATGCATTGATATATTTTTACGGATCACGTTTATGAAAATTGTGTTATTTCCCTTTCAAAATTATCTGTAATCGTCATAATCTTCTTTTTTATCTGGGTTTTACTTAGTATGTTGATATTTTGATTTACCATTCTTACAGAAAATTTAAGTTTTTCACTACAAAAGAATAAAAGGGGTTTTAAAATAATATTTATTTGTTATTTTGTAAAACAATTTCATTTTACCAACAAAGAAATAGAAAATTGAATTTTAATTGAAGTAGAGTATCTTACCATATTTGAAGTGTACTCTTTGCACAGGAGTTTAGATATCTTGCATATGGGAATGAAAGGAAATGATCGTATCAGTATAAAAGAATAATAAGATTAAGAATATACGGTAAACGGTAGGCTAGAACTCCAATGAAGCGCGCATAGTTTGTAAAATAAGCTTAATTTCAAATTTCACAAATGACAAAAAGCAAAAAAAAGTGGACAATATTTCAACTGGCACGAAACATTGTGTCTTGCTACACACGAATTTGACCTCCAGGAATGCAGTCTGATACCAGTTTTACCTCTTGTGTCAATCCTAACTCGAATAACACTTCGGACGGTGTCCAACGATGTAACAGGAGAAATAATGGAAATTACTCAGAAAAAAACTTATTTATCGGAGTTGGAGGACCTTAATCCATTCTCAATTTTAAATCGTTATCATTCTTACTGATATAGACAAGATAAATTATAAATGACTATTGGCGGATGGGGGTTACGGGGGTTAAAATCACTCCTCGCTTTGTTGAATTTTTTAAATTCGTTCAGATATTTGGAAAAAGAAATCTATAAAAAGTTGAACAAAATCGACCTAAAACCCCTTTTTGGAACCTCATATGGACCTTCCTTTTATCGAGTGATGGAGATGCCGATGAATAGATCAAATACAAAAAGGACTGTAAATTTAGTTTCTGCAGATAGCAATTTCAACAACTTATGTCTCTTAAGAGCAGCTCAAATTAAATTTTCGAAAGACTAAGATATGAAATATGTTTAAATGCTGAAAAATAGATAACCAATGGAATCTGAAATAAAAGGCCAAAATCAGCCGAGGACTCAACTTTACTTTGTTTATTTGTTTTGTCTTTGTCATGCTATCTCAATTCGTGATGGATATGACCTACCGCGATTTTGGATTTTTGTGAATTTTCCCTTTCAGCATTTTTGCTGATGAACTTTATCGAACGAAGTACCTGTTAGTTTTAAATGATATTTTTTTCTAAATTTATAGATAGTGCAAGATAATAACAAATAAGACAGTTTTTTTTTTATTTTGCTTTTTTTATTGTTTTTGATTTTTGTTTTGTCTTTGTTTGTTTTTTGTTTGTTTTTTTTTGTTTGTTTTTTTTTTGTTTTTTTTTTGTTTTTTTTTGGGGGGGNGGGGGCAGTACAGAAGTACTTGACTACTTGACTACTTGGTGAGTGAATACACTACAGACTGACAATCCACCAGCGGAAGCATCCTCCCAGTGGTATTAGATAACTTAATACCAAGATACCTGTTAGTATTAAATAATGTTTTTTCCTATATTTAGATATTGCAAGATTCTAAATAAATAATCCCTTTTTCGGGCCAATAACTTGGTACTAGTCTACCGAGTGGATGAATAAATACCCAAGAGAAACAATCCATTACCAGAGTGGATGAATATACCGCCGGAACTAACAATCCATCAGCAGAGACATCCACCCAGTGAAAATAAATAACTTAATTGCAAGATTCTAAACAAATCGGTTTTTCTCGGATTTGTACCGAAGTACTTTACCAATGGGTCAGGTGGTGGTTACACTCGGAACTAACGGTCCACCAGCAGAGGCATCGACCCAGTGGTAATAAATAATTACAATATAGGAGCAACTGTAAATTTAGTTTCGGCATAAAGATGGTCGTTTCTACCAGTAGGTGTTTATTCATTGCTTTTTTAAGGTAAGTTTGAACGGACTTTTAAACATTAAAACACAGTGACAACAGGAGTTCTGTGTCAACACTTGTATAATACAAACAAGAACGTCAGCACAAGCATAGTCATCAAAACTGTTATGCTAACAGTGTAGTTTTTAATTGTTTCTTAATAGTTCGAACGACTGTGTGCTTTGTAAATTATGTGGTAAATTGTTCCAAGATTTTGCCGCTGATACATCAAAACAACACTTCCTTTTAGTTTTGGTTGTTATAGTCTAATATCGGCCTATGCAATTAGGTTGTTGAAGTATAATATGTGAAATTAGTGTTGCGCTGGCGAAATATTGGATAAAGCGTGAAACAGATATTCACATTACTTTTATTGAACCACAATGGGACTATTTCGGCAACTTTCTTCCACTTTGCATTGAGTATCTTGGAAAGTGTTTAACTACATGTTAAAATGTTTAAATACATGTGCAAACGATTATGGCATCAAAAATGAGGAAAGGTGATCATTTTTTTTTTGCTGTAGTCTTTGATAAAATGCAAGATAACAATGAACAGATTTTCAGTAGATGTACATGAGACAAAGTCTCTACAAATACATGGTAAAACAAAGCAATTGAACTACGCTTTCATTGTTGTTCTTCATCTTGAAGTCACAATAAGGTCTTCAACAGTGAGCTTTGCTCATCATATCTCATAGTAGATTCAAGATAGTCCCTGGCACCGGTTTGACTAGAATTCATTGCTAATTGTCGAACGATGTCACACCCTTGTTTCATTTAGTGCATATAATCAAGATCGACAACAAACATAAAATTAACTGGCAAAGTACTCCTACAATCACTGTTGTCCGTTAACCCGACAAATACGCTAGTGTCCTAAGCTAGTAGACAGATTCAACATGTAGGTAAACACAGGGAAATAATCAAGTCGATTGTAAGAAGACTGTCAAACCTTAGTATATCCTCCTCGATTTTGGTTCCAAAACACTAGGTAGTTACAGGGGCTATAATATTTGAATTGAAAGGTAACTTGACTGAATGAATGAAAATTAAATTGTTTAAATGATGTGATCGTCTTCTATTTGTCTTTTTGTCGGGCAATTGATGACAACGATTGTAAGAACACTTTGCGAGTTAAGATTATGTTTGTTGACGACCCCGCATCCATTGAGGAAAATAAGCAATGAATTCCGCTCAAACCGGTGCTATGGGCCGTCTTGAACTTGCTATGAGGTATGAGTTAAGCTTTTTGTTGAAGGCTTCATGGTGACTTCAAGATAAAGATCAACAATAAAAGCGTTGCTCCATTGCTTAGTATTACCATGACTTTGTAGAGACTTTGTCTCATTTGCATTTACTCCATATCCCTTAAATGTTAATTTTACACTGGTTATAACCATGAAGGCTGAACAAATCATATTTAATCGACTACATACTAATTTTACCTTAGTTATACTTTTATTAATAATTAAATGCAACAATTAGTGTTTACCTTTCGTTTTCTTCTATAACTTTTCTCGTCTTTCTTTTGTTTGATTTTCTTTCGGCTAAGCCACTGCAAACAAAATGTAGCATATTAGATTCAGCATTTCAGCTTGATTTACGAATACACGGAATTGACTTTACCGGTTTGACCTTATCCTTGATTGACTTAATGACAATTTGAAATGTGCCGTCTATGATGCATAAGATGCTCATTACTCTGGGATGCCTGATGTCACTCCTGGTTTTTATACCAGTGTTTTAGTTTTTATTTGTGTTTCTGTGTTTTAAGATTTTTGTTTATATCTCGTGCCTTTGGTCTTTCCGTTTCAGTTTTCTCATGTCTCTGTTCTTTACTTGCTGTTATAAACTTGTGCTTTCTTCTTTTCGTTGTTAATGGAAATATTAATTTCTTAATTCTTTTGGTGTCATTTTGGCACAAGCGTTGTCAATATTGATTTCATTTGCTTCAGTGTTACTATCAGTTGCTTGTTTTTTAACCTTTCGAAACTCTGAAGATTTACAGTGTAAATTAGAGCAAACATTTATCTTGGAATATAATAACAAATAGTAATAACTTTTTTAGGTTTGATTTTTTGCTATTTCTATACAACAGCAGAAGTAAGATAATTCACAATTGCATTAAAAAGATATTTCGTAGACTCCATTTTTACCCATAAATTTTCTTAGCTGAAAAAGCATTGGCAGTAATTTCAGACAGGTAAATTTTTCAATGTTTCATTACTGATTTTTAAGCTGACCATCGACCGCCTGAGGTTGATGTCTTATTCGTAGCAAACTGATGTCACCCACTTCTGGAACTTCATTTGTAAATCCTGTAACCATGAAATTTGTAATTTTGTTTATTTTTCACCTTCCATTCTTGGTTTCCTCGCTTCAGTCATTATGTTGGAGATTGATTGATTCCCATTGTTTTAAATAAGAGCGAACATAGGTCTTACTTTAAGAAACCCAAAAATGTTCAGTTTATCTAAACTTCTTCTAATGAGTTTAATATCACAGTCAAATTTGATTTTTCTCACCAAATTTAATTAGTATTTTTTTACCCCACGTCAATAGGGACTATCTTTTTTGTAAATGTGTTCTTGATTCCACGTTCGTCGTTGAAGCTTCATCAATTTCGCATTGCTGACCGCAGAATGGTTATACCTTTTGTATTTGTAACTAAATGTTTTAATAACTGTAAAATTAATTTTTGAATATGGCCACTTCAGCTGAACAATATCTTCTCAGTACAGATCGAATCAAAACAGTTGAAAAAATTTTCACTTTAGCCATGTCTTTTGAATTCAAATTTTGTAATAACCACTCATTTGTTCCTTTAGTATTCTACTACCATTGTTTTGCAATTTAAAGATGAGCTATATCTCTTACACTTTTTTTGATAAAAATTACAAATGTTATAATTTTACAATTTTAAGGAAAAAGATAAAGTTGTTTTGGATTTTCTTCAAAATTCCAGCGCGGGTAGAACTTGCTATGTTTATCAATTTCGCCGCATATCAGATTTTTAATATCTGTATACTTGCAAAAAATAGCAATTTACCTCTATTTTCTATTTTTAGTAACAGTGGGCATGATGCTTGATCTACGCACTAATAGATTATAATTTTGAAACTGCATACTCTGTTAACAATTCAGGCACAATTTGGTGATAACTTGCCAAACAGTTTCAGAGGAGAAGATTTTTGAAATTGTTGACGGACGGACGACGGACGTTGTCAAAAGCTCACATGGCCTTTTAGGCCAGGTTAGATAAAATATCTCATAGCGCATAGAAAAAAAAAGAAAAACTAAATTTGCAATTGAAAACAATAGCCGATATCACCCCAGACATCTAATTTGAATACCCTACGTATTTGCAGCATAAAATATCTAACCATAGCCAGATATTCCGCCAATCAATAATCGCGAGCGTGAATTTATTGTCTGTCATTTTGTCTAATTAAAGAAATGGGGAAATAAATTTCCGAAATAACAACCAAAAATCATAAATCCAGAATACATGGAAATAAAAGGATCGCATACAGACATAGGACGTGAAAAAATAAAGCACTTACAGCTTTATCTCCGAAAAAGGAGGAGTGGCATCAGGTTCTCCGGAAGGTTAATTAGAATAAAAAAGATAACAGGAAACACCTACAATGGCCGAAAAACATAGCCACATGCCACAAAGTAAATAGTAACTGAAGAATAAAAATACAAAAGAAAAATGTAAACAACGATAGGAACTCGGGACAGCCGGACTTGGTACCGGCACTAGCAAAAGCCAGCGTTAGGGTAAAACCGGTTTATGGGTACCCAAACCTCCCCTTTCTCTGTACCGTTTCCCTATACTATAATAAACATGCGAATAAAACCCATTCAGGTAGACTACTAACTCCATGACCACAATCTTGAAAAGAAATATGGGCCACAAAACGTTATTTTGAAAGATGAGTCAAGGAGTGCTCGCCGCTAAACTGCCGGCTAGCTCAAAGAACCTACATTATCTTATTCAATGGTGACACCCGCCGTAACAGTGTCAGTGAAAAGTCAGATGTGTTTTCAAATCTAGAATAAGTCAATACCAGTAATAATAGTATTTATTGAAACATGTCCATCTTCAGTTGTGATATAAACATTCCGTCTAATCGTGGTGACTACCATAAAAAATGTTTTGAGTGACAATATTAGCAGTGATTGAACATAATCTTGGTTACGTATCTTTTGAAATACTAATTTCGCTCTGTTCACGAAATAGGCGTAATCACTATATACAAGATATTAGTGAATGAGCTGTGAAATGTAGACTCCACAAGCTGGAGATTAGGTACTACTATGTAATGGAAAGCTGACAATCGGAAATCATCACGTTTGTCAATAAGTTCGGATGTTTCAAAATGACCCGAGTTGTCAATATAAAAGTTAAAGTCCGGGTAGGATGTTGGTGTCTCAATTGTTTGCTTTAATGTTCAGTTCATTTGGGTAGATGAGATGAAGATAATCCTTAGATTTAGGATTTTTTAGAGATAAAGCATCATCTGCGTAATGGAAACTGAAAAAAATGGCTAGACTTTTTCCCTTTCTACTGAACTAGCCCTTGTATGAACCTAGTTTCATACGCGTATAAAAACAAATCCGTCAGAAATTGGATTTATCTTTGAGTTTCTATTTTCAGACGTGGTCTTTGCTGCGGACGTTTCGTATATTTGATTTTATATTTTTGTGTCTTTCTAATATTATAAGTTTCAATATATATAAAATGATATTTAGATAATTCAATTAAGTTTGGTCAATTTCAATATTTCTATATGTTATATGCACAAAATGTCGTTCATTCCGTTTCTAGAGCATCTTTATCATTTCACATAGTTTTTGACAAATTTAATACAAATATGCCATGGGCTGAATCACTTTCCGTGCACCCCTCCCATCCCCCCCCACCCCCCCCCCGCCACATATGAACCAGACCGTTTTTTGTTCAGTCCTTTTATATCCCCTCTTCAAAATAAAACATGTTATCACGAATATAACCTACACGCATAGACAGTATAGGGCCACTTTTATAGTACACCACACAAAAATCTTGTATTTTAGTTTTAACCTTAATTTCATCTTTTATGCTCCATAATTTTTTTGTAAATAAGTTATATATACTGGTACTAAATTTAAGCTTATTAAATATTCTTTGCGATGAACACAAGTTTGGCCACTTTATGCCATTCTAATGATCTGGGGATACAAAAAAATACCCCTTTAATTTTCGGAAAACTTTTTACGAAAATAAAAATTTTCGGAATTTTAAATATTTTCAACATATCGACAATTCCTCGTGTTAGAGATGTAATCTCATTATTTTACTAAGATATGGTGCAATTGAACATGATATCTCATGTGTATACTTTGTTCAATTACTTTTATCTAAATTTATGTAAATTCCAAACCTAATGTTTAACTCCCTCCCTTGTAGTTTTGTCTTGAGCTAAATTTATGATAACTGCTTATTCGGATTTAGTTTGGTTTTATGCATTTTAAACATTTTTTTTTAAATAATGGATTTCCTATGTTTGGATTCTAGTGCTGCTGATGAGGAATTAATTTCTGAAATGGCCCTACAGCTCATTAAAATTATTGCATTTTGAGTTATCATATATGTTATGGTCTCATGTTCATTTACTCCATATCCTTTCGTAAAAATATTTCTTACTTTTGGACGGTACAAATTTGAATATATATCTAATAATTTCCAATGCAATAATTATTTATGATAGGTAAGCAAAAAATTGTGCAAAGAAACTGTAGATTCAGACTTATTGTGGGATAAAAAAAAGAATATGCCAAAATTAGCACCCCTCCCCCTTTAAATTAAGGAAAAATTAAAAATATTCAGGCTCTAGATGATAAAAAAATAATGTCTCATGAAATTATTGTGTGTATTTCACTATAGCTGACATGCTGAAGACCATTTAAGTAGATTAAAATTTTTAAAGGGTTTTTTTCCCTTCTGCTCGAAATTTTATGAAAAATGATATTTCTTTTTTCAGAATGATTGCTGTTTTGACTTAGGAATGTAAATACTTCACGAATTTGATATATAGCCTGAAAATGTTGATTTGATATCGTTTCATAGAAAGTATGGTATTGAACATTTTAGAATAACGAAACTCTCATAAATTGCAAACATATTAACCCCCCCCCCCCCCCAAAAAAAAATGTTTATTTTTTAACACAGTTTACTTCATTTTATTCAGCTTGAAAAACTTAAGCATTGTTGAAAGGTCCAATAACATATCATTTCAAACATGAAAACACAACAGAGACTAATATATTTCAAAAATAAGATCACGCTCCTTGTTGATGGGCAGATATAAAACAATTCAACTTTATATTTTGTAAAATTCGGAAATGCTGAAAATTCCCATTTTTCACGAAAATTTCCCAAAATATTCAATTTTACTCATATTTTGGCGTAAAAATTGCAAACAGCGATACCTCAAATGCATTTTTTAAAGAAAGTAAAACATAATACTATGCTTTGTTCATATATAAACATTTACATTAATAGAAATGACTTGCAAAAGTCAATTTAAAAAAAATAATACAAAGATATCAAAATATAACTAAAACATAAAGGGCGGTTTCCCTTGGTTTATAACCTAACAAAACCCGAAACATTGTACACGTAGCACGTAATCAATGTAAGGCCGGAGATATGATCCTTCCCATAGATGGGTGAATATTGGATCAATTTCAATACAAATTTCCATGCTTTCTAAACCTTTTAAGGTGGGACGGGGGTCTAAAATTCTGTCAGATAGAATTTTCTGATTTTTTCATGATTTACCCTTTGTTATTAGAGCATACAAAAAATAAAATAAAAATAAGGGGTCACCGGCCATATAGGAATGAAATGTGAAATGTAAAACTCTGCTATTTTGGTTGAAATAATAGGGAAAATCAGCAAATTTTAACAAAATTTTAAATTATTTTAGTTACATCAAAAAGAATTTTTTCAAATTTGGTAAAATAAATAGCTTAAATACTGTCATTCAATTTGCACGAAAAAAAATTGGGGGTCACCGAACTTATTTTTGAATAAATCGCAAAGAACTCATTTTTTTCCTATTATTTCTATACAAATTATCTCCCCTTAATTGAACAAGAGTTAGCTGAAAGGTTCAATATTTTGCGTGGTTACTTAAAAAAAGGCATATTTCATCAAATTCAACTATTATAAGACATTGAAAATGGTTTCAGCGAATTCCATTTTAAGTCACATGCGCAAGAATGATGCGCAATTTTAAACTCCCGTATTACCTTAATTCTATTTTGTCAGTAATGCTTCAATTTTTGGACACACTAGGATGATTGCATTCATCTTACTATACTTCAGCCTTCTCGACTTAACAACGGGCCTTCTCGACTTGGTTATCAATATCAGCTAATAATCTATTATAGAAGTTTTTTAATGCGTATTTGATATTTGACGTCTGGTTCACTGCCTTTGCTGTTTGAGTAATATGAATAAAAAGAATGTTCCTTTCTTAAACTACTGTGAATCGAATCGCTCTGCAATTACACTGTTCTGACAAGGAGGGGTCAGAGGTTGCAAACCTGTTTGGATATGCTAAAAATTTTGTGCAGAATTATCTTACGGATTGATTGATTTTATATTGTTTAACGTCTACTCAGCAATATTTCAGCTATATCAAGACGAGAACAAGTTTGTTAATAAATAATCACTTTGGGGTATGGAAAGGGTCATGGGACGGGAAATTCTGACTGCCACTGTAAAAGTAGGGTGAAATCGAAAGGGGCGGGGAATTTACCCTTGTAGCCGATCACCTACGGACCACTCACAAAGAGCTTGCTACAAGGGTTCTTCAACGTGCAGGAAGCGTGGCATTTCTTCCTACACGTGGACCTGAGTTTACATCCCATCCGAAAGATGGGTTGTGTATTTATTAATCCCGCACAACCACGGAATGGGTCCTTTTTCTATATCCCGGGGTTCCCTCGGGGTCAGCCCCGTGTAGGAGGGGTCATACCCCGCAAGCCGGAGATACTATGTCCTATTTCTATATCCCGGGGTTCCCTCGGGGTCCTCTGTTAGGAAGACTCATACTCCAAGCTCAGAGGATGATGTAGGCCTATTCATTAGCCGGGACCGCGCACGGTGGAATTATCTTACGGAAGGTGGATCCGGTAGTTGTATTTTCAACTCTTAAATATCAGTTGATTATTCGCAAAATGTAAAAGTAAGTGAGAACCGAACCGTCAGTCTAAACAGAACAATCCAAGGACAATGGCAACGTCGGAAAAACAAAAAAACGAAGACATAACATGAGCATGACACAGGAAAGAAAATGAAGACACGCACATATACAAAAATGAACAACACGGACCCAATAAACCCATGGGTGAGATCAGGTGCACCGGTAGAGTAAGCATCTCCTGCTTCTTATAAGACACCCGCCGTGTTGAACATGTCAACTCCGGTAGTAAAGTCAAATCCGGTAGAGGAAAAACAAACATTACTGGCAAAGAGAAAGATCTGTTGTCATCTGGGAAACAGATATCTCATAGCGGTCCACAAGATCGAGATGTCGACCGTAAAACTTCTGTAGTGATGACCTCAAGTTATGGGCAACATACCCTTGCTTAAGTAGCCTATTTGTAAGCAACCGAGCTCTATCAAGGTAGTCACTGTATCAAGGTAGTCACTGTATCGACCACAGGTAAATACTTGATATGCATTGTAGAGACATAAACATGGACATGCTCACTACAACGATTTTTGTTAAGTAACGGATCGATATCTAGCCAATTTAATGACTGTAAAAAGTCATTTTATTTCACTCATTCCTGTCAATCAGTTTCCAATTTTTATTGTAATTGTTGTAAAATACATTATTGTTAGATTTATTATTGACTGTTGAAACCTACAGATTTGAAATAAAATATTGAAATTTCATTCAGCGACTTCTTTCTGAAATACCAAGCTAGTTCCCCAGACACAGACTGTGTAATTCGGGTACATATCATCTGGTCATAATAGATTTTGATCAATGGGTGGAAAAAACATTCATGTAGTGCCTGCGGATGGATCGCAAATATTTCAGCTTATTGACGGTTTGGGATTTCTATGAGACCACATAATAAATGTTTTTTTTTCTCTTTTTTTTCTATAGATAAGAAGGTCAAGTTCAGTAGTTATATCCGTCTCCAATATAATTCATTAACAAACGTCTTTAGTTCTAGATCTCTTCAGATGTTTTGAAATACTCATGCCGTATGATAGTGTATAATTCTTTCCTTTTTGGTTGCTTTCTAATCAATTGTCATCAAATCAACTACATAAATGGGATATAGTATCATAGTTAATTCAATCGAAACCAATAACCACCAACTAGGCCTTGCCTGAATGCAGCACAAAAACCAAAAAATACGCGGCAGATTTTTTTCTCGTCTTACCAGGGGCAGGGACAAATAAATATCCCTGGTCTCATGTCAATTAGTCTACTTGTATTTTTTATGTCCTTTTGAGACTATAATTTTACTCAGAACAGTCATTGATTATGCATTTTGGATTCGGAATTATATTTATTTTAAAAAAAGATACGAAACTTGTTCGACCCTACTAATTTGTCAGTTTGTAGTTGTGCATATTTTGTGTATTACTTTTATCCTCAATAATCTTCAATTGTTTCCACCATTTTCAAATTTTGACACACTTTTGTCTTTTTCGTTAGAAGTTAATCACATTTTGACAAAACTCTCGGGCTTTTTAAAATTGTATTTATCTTTTATGTTACTCTTCAGTGAAGATATTTACCATAACGCTTTTTGTTCAATTATTCGAATAGTTCGAGTAGACCGTGAACTAATCCATAAACCCACATCAATAAATGTTCAATTCAGAACTCAAAATGATAACTATGTTGTAATAGCCGTTTTATGCAAGAACGCCACGCAAAATCATGTAAATGTGGTCCAATATTACTGGAGGTTTCAACACAGAGAACCTTTGAAGATCCGTATGACCTACTGATTGACAAATACATGAATTACGATACAAGCAACCTATTTACAAGGCATCTTGATAATATGTACACTAATAATCAATAATGTACCTTAACTATTAGTCTTTTGTCGGCTAGACTTTGTAAAAATAAAGCATTTTTCTTCAGCATTATAGTCTTATTTTTCAGGCTTTTCTTCTTTTTTTTATTGAAGTTTATGTTGGTGATGACATGTAAAAGTTGAAAATTAACGTATGATATTATGTCTTCTAAGTTATGTCTGCACGGTCTAAACTGAATCGTAAGATTGTAAATCCATACACTACTAATACGTAACTTTTTGATTTTTTTTTAAATCAAAGTCAGTGACATACATGTACACGGCATATTTACGGAGGATAATTGATTTTTTGTACTTTTAAGAGTAAAGGTTTTGAACTATCGCTCCTGTTATCCTGGTTTGATAGACTTGATAACAATTTTTTTGCGTTTATTCAGGTCTAATACTTCAACATCGTAATTATTAAATGAAAATGGGTTCATATGTTTCTTTATATTCCGAGTGAATAAAATCTATGCAATCTGTCGTAATCGTGAAATCAAATACTCGAGAATTTTAAAAGGGGGCTGTAAATCCGAAGATGGTATAAAAGTTGGACGGTTTTTAATATAAAATCCTAGAAACACCGGCGGATCCAGCCTTGGAAAAAGGAGGCTCCGAATGGGTTCCAGTCGATTTCTTGCTAGTTTTGTCAATATTTACCTATATTCTGCACGAATTTTTTTTTCAGAAAGGGGGGTTTGAATCCCTTGAACCCTCCTGCTGTATCCGCCAATGTAGAAATGTTTCATTCATGTTCAATTATAAAGATAAGTTTAAATTGTGAAAATAAAGGTAGTTATATACGGCGGTAAAATTGGGTGTGTACGCCTTGAATCCGCCACTGTCAAATGTTGGGCATTTTTCCATAGTGGTAGGGATTTTTTTGTTTATTTTAGATTATGAAAAAAACAAAATAATCGACAATCTATTCAATTATTTGTGTAATACCCTTGGACACTCTTGTATATTAGCCGGAAAATTCTGCTTCATGTCAAAATTATTCATTTTTCCTAAACCCTTGAAAAATATTTTATTCTACGAAAAACTTTCATTTGTTCTATTAAATTAGTACATAACAGAAAATTACTTTAAATTAGTACATAACAGAAAATTACCTATCAGTAATTTATGACAGCATAAGACAATAAACAAAATAATTGCAATGGCCTAAAATTGACTGTGACAGTCGATGACAGTGCATGTCAGTACATGTAAATCCTATAAACATCAATCCTTACCTGTTGCAGTTATTGATAGTTCAATATAGACCAAATAAAAACTATCACCGTCACAAGCATTGCAGTCTTTAATGGTAAAAAAAGTACTGTTGCAAGCAGGAACAGTTATTTACAATACAGGTAAATACTGTCACTGACTGTCATATACTGTTACAGTGCTAGGCATCTTGACACAGTCAAAGTTATGTCTATCAATCACTGTTAAGGACTGTCCCAATTCAAAACAGTACTTCATAGGTCCTTCACAGTTTTCATAGGACGCTTACAGTTCGCGACAGTGCGAAAAAGATTGTTTCTGGTATGGACAGTACTTTTTCTGGTTCATAGTAATAGCGTCTCGCTATATTGATCAGTTAATTTTTGTGGGAGTTATGCCCCTTTTTGTTTAAGAATTTGCAAAAAAAGGTTTGTGGACTCCAATTCTCCTACACCTTTCATCGGATTTCAACCAAACTTCACAGTTGTGCATATGGCCTCTCCGGATTGATAGCCCAATATTTGTGGTGGGAGTTATGCCCCTGTTTGACTTTTGCAAAATTAAGTTTGTGGATCAATGCTAATTCTCCTACATGTACAGTTTTCAAAGGATTTCAACTTAATTTCACAGGATTGTTGACCATAATGCTTAGTTGTGCATATGGTCTATCTGGAATGATCGGCCACCCAATGGCAACATAAAACTTACTTGTGTTGTATCACTCAAAGAACATTACATACCGGGGGGAGGGGGAGACATTCATTTTTGTATCAAAAACACACGTCTAGTTTGGTTTTTTTTTCTTCAAAATCAGAAATATTAAATTCATATATTTTTTACGTCCGATTGTAATATTTACACCTTTCTCTTGAAGCGTTTTTTTTACAGTAATAAAGATAATATTTTTTATGAAATTATATATTTCTTGAATTGTTCTGAGTAATTATATCATGTAATAAGTTGTACGATACGCTATGAATGATGTGACCAAGAATCAAAGTAAAATTCACCTGGGAAAATTGTCTCTCAAGCAATGAATACAGTAGATTGCGGACATAACCTCTCGTCCAAGTTTACTCTTGTGCTGTATCGCTCACCTGACAAAGATGCTTCTGCGCCACGTCCAATGTTCGGGTATTTTCTCTGTTGACATTCATGTTTTTGTCAGATTCAATTGAAATAATTATTCTTTGTTAAAATCTTTCAATACATTACTCCAGTAACTTCAAGTTAACTTAGAGCAGCCATAGAATCCTGACTGCAATTGCCTGTCATAGAGCCCTGACTGCTCTGTCCGGTCAAAAGTGAAAAGTCCGATTTTGGCACAGTCGGTGTTAGTCAGTCCGGTTACAAACTCTGGATCTACCCAAAGATATCTGTTCTCATTTGTGAAGCAGAAACATTGTAATGGTCTGTCAAATCGTGGTAAAACTTCTGAAACTACTATTGCAACAGTTACTGAACATACCCTTGATGTATAAGTTTTTGAAACAGTAATTTCGCTCTGTTGACAAAATCGCTGTACAAACTACAGGCACGGCAATAGCGAATGAGTTGTGAAATGTACACGCCATATGCCGGAGAAGTGGGAATATTACAGTTCAAAAACGGGAAGTTCACTATTGGAAAGTCGAAATCATCACGCTTGTCGTAAAGTTTTGTTTTCAGACGTCAAAGTCAGTGAAAGTAAAACAATATAGGAACTTTAAATACTATATATTAAACATTTATAAAAGTCGTCAGGCTTCATTGTCAGGTCAGAGAAGTCAAAATTTTATGACAGGTTATAGCAGTCACGACTTAACTTCAGGACAGTTCAGCGCAGTAGCGGCTCAAAAACAGTTCTAAAGTTATCTTAGAGTACTTTTTATGACCGTTCTATGACTTGTCTAAGTTGGAACTTGAAACTGTCCTAAGTTGACTTAGAGGAGTTTCTATGACTGGTGCAAGTTAACTTGGCAAGAGGTTTTGTTTGTCCACTACTGTACTACTAAAATCGTGATTATAATTTAGAGTCATCATAATATCTCTAAACTACACAAACAAAAATACATAAACAAAATAAACTATACACTTGGCCATAAGTTAAGGACCATCCCAGTTTATTTCAAAGTCATATTTTTTAATTTTGTTTTGCACTTTCACATATTTGGTGTACTAAGCATAATGCATTGAAATGCTGTCTTAGTTTTTGAAAGAAGGAGAATAGCACTGAAAACATGTTTAATGAAACATCGTTGATTTAAAGTTGAACTACCCTTGCTCCCCAAGTTATCACAAAGAGTCAAAATGATTTCTTTTTACGGAGCAAAATGGCTTTTTTGACGTTGAAATCTGACAAAATGTGTTCTTGTTAATTTATTTTCTTTAACATCTGTGTAGTTTTGTTATTGGAAGTGTGCCAAATTTATGAAATGTTATGGCTTAATTATTGAGGTGCATTTCATCAAAAATCCATGAAAACTTTATTTGAAGTGTTTTAAACTTGTCCTGACAGCAAATTCTGCGCATTTTATCATTATTTAAGGTAATTACTTCAAATTTCTTTAATTTTTACAGTCTAGATGGGAAAATATTGATAAATGAAAATTGTCATTTTTTTGTAAAAATGGGAAAAAATGGCATTTCCGTTTTGAACGAGTTTCAAAATACCAATTTTGTATGGTAATCTATGCCTATATGAACAAAACAACATTTCCCTCCAATTTTTTTCAACAGCAAATGTCAGAACTGACGTCAATTGCAATTAAGAAATTTTATGCCAAAAAATACAATTTTGTAGACAAAAAATGTGTCACTTTGGCATCCGCAGACTAGAAAAGTTCAAAAATTAGTATGAATAAGATTACTTTTAGGAAGTCCAATGCAACAACGGACTACAGTACCATGAAGTCCTAATCTTGCCATTACTTGACCATTTCTTAATAAATTACGCTTCAAAACTTATTAAAACGGTTTATCTTCCCTACATGAATTGATGACGTATCCAAAGGTTCAAAAATACTGTTTTCTTCTTGAAAGTGTGTTAATTTCGACAATATGAGATTTCATTTTCTGATAGCCGGATTTTCCACAAGAAATCGTACATTTTAGTGAAACTTGTTTCCTTGCATTCAACACCCATTTTACACCCCACTGTTCAAATAGTCATGGAATACGCATTTTTTGTGTGTGCCTAGTGTACCTTTACGATTATTTTCTTGTAATTTATATAATTTGACCACAAAGCAATTTTCAAACATTTGTTGAAAATTAAAATACTAAATTTACTATTTAAAGTTCAATGCTATTTAAAGTCATTGAGTCTTGTTTCCAATGACTATTCAATGCTATTTAAAGTCATTGAGTCTTTTTACGGAGCAAAATGGCTTTTTTGACGTTGAAATCTGACAAAATGTGTTTTTGTTGATTTATTTTCTTTAACATCTGTGTAAAAAAGCCATTTTGCTCCGTAAAAAGACTCAATGACTTTAAATAACATTGAATAGTCATTGGGAACAAAATCAACTCAAATTGAAATATGGGTGGTCCTTAACTTATGGCCAAGTGTATATATAAACAAAAATACATAAACAGTGGTATGTACCCGTGGATACATACGTCCTTCATCATGCTTACATATTTTAGAACACAAAAAAACTGAAGTAATTGTGTCTATCTTGCTTGCAAAGAATGATGTTCTTTTAGGATAAGGAGAACATGCCAAGTTCTTTGCTTATTTCTTCCCTTAGCCCGTTTTTTTTTGGTCTGAATCATGGTGTAAAAAAAACTAAAAAGTCAATTTCTAAGGAGCCGTGCCGCCGAAATTTTTTGTAGAGTTGGATTAAATTTGTTTTGAGGGGCGTAATTTTATCTTAAAGGAAGATGTTCCTTTTATTAATTCTTATTTCCCTTCAATTCTACAATAAGAAAACAAAGTGTTCATGTTTGTCGTCGGAGATATGTACCTTTTTCTGTAAAAGAAGAAGGGGGCTTTAATCATCAAATTAAAAACTACATATTAGTAATGTTTTGTTTTCATTTCAAAAATTCTTTATTATTCTTGTCGTCTCAAATATTTCAGGAAACACTAATTATCGAACATGTATGAGTTTTGTATTTAACAACTCGTTTACCAAGTTTCAAAGTATCTGCAAAATAAAGAAAGCGGAATTATCCCAAAAGAGGACAAAAAAAGAGAATTTCCCTAATTTCCCGGCTTTCTTGCCTTCAACGACTTGTCAAACTCGTGAAATCGAAAGGTGTGTGTCCTACTATAAAGCAGACGTACTAAGAGTTACAAAAATTAGTTGTAAAAGTTGTGTAAAAGTTGATAGTTGTATTCAACAAAGTTCATCACAAAATATTCTCTTTTATCATTTTATATTTAGCATCCGTTTCTTCGACGAAAAAATAAAATCTTTTTGGATACTAGTAAATGAATGACAACCAAGAACAAAATTTTATCATGTATGGTTAGAAAATATCACAAATTTTGAAAAATAATTCAGCATTTACTTCTTTCATCACTTTAAAAAAATGTTCTTTCAGTTTCAGAGGAATAGATTTTTAAATATATTTTCCATATTGTCTTACGATAATATATGTTCCCCAGATTACGATCAACAATATCTGAAGAGAGTCACCCAAGTACTGTCATTTTAGAATCTGATTGAAATTGTTCAATCAAGAGGAGAGGCTCTGTTAATGCATTTCCAATATGATCCTATATTTACCATTGACCATTTTGGATTTTAGGGGAGTATGTTAAACGCACTGGCAGCCATCTCGGATTAAGTACGAACATAAAATTAATACACTTTGAAGGGAAACATCAAGGGCTATTGTTACATAGTATGATTATAATTGGTTCAGTAATATCCCATAAAATCTTTGAATGCATTTCCAAAAGAGTTCTATGCAAAAATATTTTCCCTACTGGAGGCCATCCGAGATGAAGTACCAAGATACAAATCAAAAACTTTGAAGAGAACCAATTGCCTCAGTGGTTTCAGAGAAGATCTTTGAATGAAAATGTAACGATGGAAATGACGAAGGACAGCAGTGACGGGAAAAAGGTTATACTGGCTATAGCAAGGTGAGCTAAAAACAATACAATTTTTCAGCATTAACTTTAATATCCAATATGGCATGTGTTATATGTCCCATGTATTTATGTAAGCACAGTAGTAAAGATCTATCTATAATGAGGAACAATAAAAAACGCTAAAATTACAAAGGTTTCGGAATGTTATTTTTCGTGTTGTAAAATTATATTGAAAAAACAAAAAATAAAATAATATTTGTCGCCAGGAAGATATATTTATAAGAGTTGTTATTTTACTTTGTCCATTATTCACATCATTCTAAACGCATTCCACAGCTCATAACATGATATAATTACTCATAACAATTAAAAAAATCTATAATTTCATATAAATATTATCTCTACAATGGTAAAAGGAACAGTTGAAGACAAGCTTATAAATATTACAATAGGACGTATCACTATATATGCAATAAATATTGCTGATTTTGAGAAAATAGACATATTTCGGACCGTTTGTCAAAAAACTTCACAAGTTCAAGCCCACAGAAACAGTAATCCAGCATTCAATACGTCACCGTTTAATGAAATTCTTGTATGTATATCACCGTATATGTGGTCAAATAGAAACGACACAGCACTTCTTGATACAATAGATTACAATACACGTTGACCTATTAATGTTTGGCTCCGATCAGAACAAAATTTCCAATACTCAAGACTTTTATCTTCAGATGAAAGAAATTTTCCAGTTAACACATACAACATTACACGAATTTTCCTTATCATCATAAAATTTTCCAAATTTGGCCTTGATATTGATAGCTATTTCTCGAAACGAAATTGGACACACCATTCAACCAAAAAAAAATGTTTGTTGAACAGTGTGTTTTAGACAGATATATCTTTCTATCAAAAATATTTTGGTCGAAATGTGTGGCCAATGTTGAAAAAACCAATCAAAATAATTGGGACCAAATTTGTTGATTTGGGGATTTTTGAAACTAATATTTATGATTAAGATGTCACAAAAACATCATCATTTAACTTTTTTTTCATTATGAGCTTTTTATTTAAAGAAAAAAACTCACGGAATGTTTGGACCAAAATTGGCCTTTTGTTAACCAACTCCTTTCGAGTAAGTGTTAGTAAATTTATTTTATTTTTGATTATGAAAAACACGAGAGAAATTCAACCTGTAAATAGCGGCTATTTATTTTGGTTACTAAATTGCTTGAGAAAATATTGACTATTAAATTTACTTTGGTATTGAACAATTTTTTTGTGAGAATTGTATGGTGGAGAATAGTTGCACATATACATGTAAATACATGTCGTGATTAAAACATTGAACGAATTCTCTATATTTTGTTTTAAATTTCAGAAAAAAATCACCATGCTTGATAAAATTATGTAACGAAAGACTGAATTGCATTTTTTGCTTTTAAAGATTGGTTCTCAAGTTTTTAAAGCTATTTATTTTTTGTTCTATCATTTTGAGAGTGTTACGGGCGTCGTTTATGTAGAAGAAGATGTATTTCGACATTAAAAAATATTCCACTTTGATAAGTATTCAGTTTTTACTGGTATTTTGAGAGGTTCTACAACACTTGCCTTTGTCTTTTTTCAATTCCAAACCGCAAAAACATTTTTCTAGGTTTACAAAGTGTAAATTTATGAAAAAAATAGTATTACCGGTAAATGTGAAGTATTATTTATACCACGTTTCTTACGATTTAATATATTTAAACAAACGAGCTGTGCTAGTTTGTTTAAATATATTAATGAGTAAGAACGTGGTATAAATGTTTTGTAACATAAATATTCATAAGTGATTGACAATTCAATAAATTTAGGAACAAACCCTTATCCAATCAAAGTCAAACACTCAAGCAAGCTTGTTAGTGAGGCACGTAGTGTATTGATGCTTTGCAGAAATAGTATAGATTGACAGTTCATTGTGTAAACCCGATCTGGACACAGGACACGACCCAGGCAATTCAATAATCGATCAGTTGTTTGATTGAACGCTTCACTGAAACATTTTCTTTTCCGGCCAATTTACATACTTGTATACATTTTGTCAAGTAATGTTAGTGAGGAACTCTGCACAGTGAGAGGAAAAAACATCGGGGAAAATATCCCCGACAGACAAAGAACCCGGAATTGGTTGGCGATTTATATGCGACAACGATATCGCAATATGGTCAATTTCATAGACGGTTAGCAGAGAATTAATTAAGATAAATGTGGTACTGTCTCTTTTCGACCCCCCAACCCAGTATTTGGAATTATTGACGTTCAGGATCTATTGACTAGCTTTCGACCTTTAAAATAATTGTTTCCTTCTGAGGAGCATCCCCCTCCGAGATTTACATTTTATTGTAATTTACGAATGTTTCATTACGTGCTTTGTTATTTTCATATTTTAACACATGTATTTCATTGACAGATCTAGGAGAAGGGGTTGCACGGATTTTTTTCTTGGAACACTACCCCCCCCCCCCCCCCCCCCCCNGTTTGTGTTATGAAATGTCAAAAGAATGACCAACTGTTTAACTGATGGTAGAATAAAATACAACAGGAATGAAAGGGAATGCCACAATTTGAATTGAAAACATGATTATTAGAAAAAGGGAAAAAATAGCTCGATTAAGAACGAATGTCATACTGCGGCTGTTTTATTTAAAACATACATGTATCAATGTAGTTCAGAAAACAGATGAAAGACAATATAAAATTCTGTCAAGTTACCGGAAACAATGAATTAAATGAAACTTTGAACAGAGGTGTTTTATTTTCATAGAGGCGGAGATCAATAGGAAGTGGGCGGATAATTTATGGTTTAACATAAGAATTTGAAGGTTAAACCATGGTTTTGGCTCCGCCTTTTCCATGCATTTACATGGGTAAAATGTCATGTGATGTGCAATTTTATGGTTAAACTTGCAATGTCTCGTGTTAAACCATAGTTTTTCACAACGCTCAAAAATAAGCATGATTAATCCATAAAAAGATCAAAGGAAATTTGTCCTATTATGTTACAATGGTTGTTTAATCTGTTATCTTTGTTATATACTTGTGTCTGAGTTGTTTGAACGACTTAATACCGAAGTTACAGTGAATTTAAATTCTGCATATGCACATTTCGACAACTTATGTCCCTTCAGTGCAGATAAAATCTAAACGTTTGGAAGACCATGAACTCAAAGATGTGTAAAACTGATAGAGAACAAATAACCAATATGATCAAAATGTAAAGCCAAATTGAGCGAAGGACAGAGCTTTGCACGAAGGAGCATTGTTTTGACAAATGTATGGCATTACATGTACGGAACAATTCAATTATCGTGAAATCCATAAACACTGAGCCGGATGTAATCTGTCTACCTCTGTCGGCTGATCGTTTACAAATGAAACCGAAGGGACACCCATGAATTCATTTCTAAAAACATCTTTACTGATAAGGATCTTTCACTCAGTGCTTAGTAGATTACCTTTCAAATAAGAACACTTCGCATGCAGAATTTTATAATAAACGAGAATTTTTAGGGATTTGAAGAACAGCGCTTAAATTTCATACGACGTAAACTCGATGTTTCCATTTTTTGTTGATCTATGTCATATAATGGTTTGACAACTTGCGACTGACATGATTGTATTAAAGTTGATCTGGCATTAAATAGTCTCATTTCAGTTTTTATGTGGATTTCCAAATGTTTTGATTTGATCTGCACTGAGGAGACAAAAGTTGTCGAAATGTGCATATGCAGAATTTAAATAATCAGTTAACTTTGGTATTTTGTTCCTTAACTATATGACTTGAATCGTTCTTGGCTAAAATTTTCACTTTTCACGCATCTTTCTCACATGGTGGTAGATGCATTTATAAAGAGATCTTCTTAACCCCTCGTGTTACTGCTTACAAAGATACATAAGGTGTTCTTATAAACTTAATGTCTTGTGGAAATATTACACTGAAGTAACAGTACAAAAATACCACCTACCTTGGCCTTGCAATTGTTTCATTTCTTTGGTATGTATTTGTATCTGTACGTCTTAGTCTTATGGTTCTGTAAAGACGAATAATAATAGCAAAGTATTGTCCTTTCCTTAAGTATAATGAATATGCATTTGACATTTTGTATAAAATTATTCCAAGTTTTTTGACAATGATCAGCCCATGTGTAGTGTATATATGCAAGATAAGATTCAAAGCGGGATATAAGATCAAATTTTTCTCTGTGAATTGCTTGTTGATTCCTAGCAACATGTGCACTGCTACTGCAAAACATGTTTCTGTTTTAATTCTTGTGCATATCTCCGAAAAAGAGCACAGTATTTGTTCTGTTCGAGTCATATATATTAACTGATTCGGATTCTCTTAAACAATTAATTTCCCTAAAAGTCGGCATATATAAATTTTTAGTCATATTAATTTTTTTAAAAAAAAACAAGCAAAGTGTGTGGCTTTATAAGGTTCGATCATGTTGTCATCTATGATGAAATGTTCCGGGACATAACGAACATCACTTTTTCTTTGTTTTAATTTCTTTTTAAATAGTAAATTACCATTGAAAGAATATAGAGTAAATGCACATGAGACAAAGTCTCTAAAAATATATGATTAATGCAAGCTATTGAAAAAGCTGTTATTGTTGTCCTTCATCTTGAAGTCACCATGAGGCCTTCAATCAGCTATGCCCATACCTCATAGTAAGTTCAAGACGGCCCCTAGCACCGGTTTGAGCGGAATTCATTACTTAATGTCGAGCAACGCTACACCCATGTATCATATCTTTTGTTCATGGATGCAGGGTTGTGAACACGCATAAAAACATTGGCAAAGTCTTCTGACAACTGCTGCTATCCGCTGTAATGCAATTACAATATATAAACAACCACAGGGCACTTATCGAGTATATAATAAGAAATTTTGGCATAATAAAACAATGAAATGTGGGCACAATAAACACAATGAGGGAAAGTGTTTAGAAATTACAAAAAGAAAAGAAAATTCCAAAATTTGAAAGTATGATAGTGTACTCATATGAAATTTCCTCTCAGAAACAAGTACACTATAACTGCAATGTAAAGAGAGCATACACCTATCGCACGGGGAAACGTTTTACTCCACACTGCAGGAGAGATAAACTCCAGTCTTAAATTAATAATGAAAGGATATATATACTACTCAACAAAAGAAACGATACACAGATTTTATCAATATTAACATTTAAATTTCCAGCAGAGAACCACAACATCTTAGATGAAATGTATTTTTTGCACGTAAGAATTAACTTTATGCCCAAAAATGTCTCTTAAAATTCTAAACCCTCTCCGGTCACGGTCAAGGTCATTATCCGGAACTTCTTTTTGCAGACCTAAATAGTAAGAATGTCTATATTTTATTTTAACAAAACCATCACATTTTCGAACCGGCTGACTTCCAAATTCTGCTGTTATGTCGATCATGAATCCCTCAGGCCTACTTTCCGATTTCAACTTCCGTTCTCGTGAGTGTAAAAGCGTGTTGCGCGATGTTGACGTTATGACGTCTCACAGGCCCCGCTGTCACGTGATTAATCATTTGATGGGCACATTTGCTTCAGATTAATCAAAAGTCCTTAGTTTGTTTTTCTTTTCACATAACGATTAATTGAGAGTGCAAAAAGCAAGATCGAAGGTCTGATCGCGATAATTCATTGTTCACGTTGATTTTGGATTGAACGGGTCATCGAAATGAGACATTGTTTTCAACTCTTTGAAATGGCAAATTGTTAATCTGATGAAGTGTCCCGATTATTGACATGAAACAATTTTTATCATCCGTCCGTTAACGGCAAACTCGATCATAGGGCGAAAAAATTCCATTCCGGATTTTCATCGTATACGTTTCGGAATTGATCTAAAAATGGAATAAACAAATGCGTTTTGGCGTTGAATACATTAATACACTAAAGTAAAAACTTTAAATTGCGAAATACAAAAATATTTACAAAATTAACTGTGTATCGTTTCTTTTGTTGAGTAGTATATATGTAGTAAATCCACATCAGACAAAGTCTCTACCAATGCACGATTAAACCTCGCAAGTATATGTTCTATACTTTTCTCAAATATCTTAATTATTTTGAGGTATGATAACGTATGATGGTAGAGATCCCTACTTTAAAAAAATATTGACATTTTGGAGATGTTTAAACCAGTAATTTTAATTTTTCCTGCCGAGTAAAATGTTTTGAATCTTTGAAAATTGAAATGTTTCATTCTATATTTCCTACTGTCTAAAATCATGAATGTATTTGTGTCCAAGTTTAATATATTAACAAATCATTTTTATATGTACTCGGTGAGGCTTATAGCAAAATTACCGAACAGAATTGTCAAGAGCCGAAATCCAAAGGCCATAAAGACAAGCAGGTGCAGAACCGGCGGAGAATTATCAATCACAATGGTCCTGACTTGGTACAGGCATTTCAACAGAATTGGTACGTTAAACTGGTTTTATGGCGCGCCAAACCTCCCCTTCCATTACATTAGTGTCACCATCCTGAACAAATCTATAGCGGAGTGCCAAATAAACTTATCAGCCAGATCATTAATGCTTCCAACATAATGACCAACCAAGAAGGAATCTTGTGTTACAACAGCGCTTTAAGTTATCTCCTATTCTAAACACGGTGAAGCAACTTAATAACACTACACAAAAACAAAACAATTCGAAATGAATGCTTTATGAAATGATAATTTTAAACAATGAGTTCGTGGTTGAGTTTTCAGGAAGAATGAATAATTAGAGTTTGCGAACGAAAAATATCTATGAAATAAAATAAAAACTACTCTTGTTAAATCTTTACATTTGTAAAAGGACAGTAATATTTGTTTACATCAAAAGAAAAAAGATTTTTTTAACGGCAATGACTTAAGCTAGTTGCTTGTATGACGGATATTGTCTTTTATAAAGAATAATTGAACAGTCTGCAAAACATGCCTAGAAATCATCAACATTCCAAGATGCCTTCTAAGGTTTCTGAGAGCAAATGATGTCATACGTTCATTTTTGTAATTGTTCATTCGACCTTTCGCCAATTTTCTCCCTTCTGGAACAATATGATCAAGAAATAGCATATTTAGAAGTGTGTTCGCAAAAGTCATTACAATGTTATTGTGAGTTGTGAAAGAACATTGGTGGGATTTATTTCCTCCTGATTCAAGGAGTCACTGCAACAATCAGGTCCAACAAATATTTGTTTACTGATAAGATTTCATATGATCACTCTGAACACATGCCATTTTTAATTAGTTTTGAATTTCTTTTACTGATAAATTTTAATTACACACATATATATTCAAAACAATCATTAAGTTAATAAATTTACAAATTAAGTTTTTTTAAAATGTTTAAGAAAACTTTAAAATTATTAAAGAATTAAAATTCAGAAGTTTTCATAAATACTGGGGACAAATAATGGGACCAGTCTGACTAAAGATAAGTCCGTTCCTACGAATGGACACGGATAGAGGGGCTGATCTTCAGTCTGACTAAAATGGGACAAGACGTATGTCAAAACATATCGGAATTATTAAATTGCTCACACATATGGATTTTTGTTTTGTTTTTTTTTTTCTTTTTTCTCTCTTTTTTTTTTTTTTTTTTTTTTTTTTGTTTTTTGTTTTTGTTTTTGTTTTTTTGTTTTTGTTTTTGTTTTTGTTTTTTGGGTTTTTTTTTGTGTTTTTTTATAATTTTATAATCTTTAAACTTCTATTATAATCAAAATACAAACAATGTAATCAATTTATAACATGCATACCAATCCGTCTAAAATATTAATCGCAAATCATGTCACTTTTTCTTTTGCTCCACTGATGAATATGCTTCAGACATTTGGATTTATTAAATGTGAGAAATCATAATAAGAACTAATTTCATAAATTTTCGTGCATTTCTTTTTTCCTCCTCACCAAAAGAACGTAAGTGAGAACCGAACCTTCAGTCTAAAACGAACAATCCAAGGACAATAGCAACGTCGGACAAACTCAGAAACAGACAAAACATGAGTACGGCATAAAAAAGAAAATGAAAAATGAACAACACGGACCCAGTAAAAAAACATGGGTGAGTTCAGATGCACTGGTAGAGTAAGCATCTGCTGCTTCGTATAAGACACACGCCGTGTTGAACATGTCAACTCCTGTAGTTAAGTCAAATCTGGTAGAGGAAAAACAAACCTTAGTGGCACAGAGAAAGATCTGTTAGGAGGTTATTTGAAGCTTTTCATAGATTCTATTAATGGTGAATGAATTTGTTGGTGGTAACAAACATAAATGATGGAAATATAAATTATTCTGAATTAACAGGTCATTTTAACACACTTCTTTAATCCTGATCAAATTTTATAATAACACTCAAAAATCTGGTTTGTAGAATGTAAGTTTCAAAAAATATTTTGCCACATGTTTTCTTTAAGGCAAACTATAATATTATTTACAGCAACTGCAAAACTGCTACTTTAGCTATATTTTCGAATTTTCTACCTTAAAGAATATCGTTAAAAAACCGAATTATTTCACAAGTGTTACTTGTTTACTCTGTGAATAAATATGTATTCATTTAATTACCAACGATAATATTTTGAGACAATTTATCTCAGATTACTTAGATTATAGTATCATTCCACCCCAGTTGTAAATTTCGGAAATTCATTAAAAAAATAAACCATGGATAAAAATAATCTGGAAGAAATTGGTCATGGTCCTTTATCATTAAATAACTTATTTAAAATTATTATAATGACAGACGTATTTTTCTTTATTTAACTTGTCATACTATTTATTCTACATTCTTTCTTTTTTAATAGTTTTTTGGAATGAGATTAATTCAAACAGAAACCTTCCCAAATAGAGCTAAAAATCTGGCATAATATAAAAAGTATGATAGATAGATTTAATTTTTGTATGTTGTATTTTGTTTCTGTGTAAATAGATAAAACAAGACATATTAAAAGGTAAGAAAATGTGAGCTTAATATAATGACTACTTATATAATGTCAACAGAAAGTTTCAAGAAAATATCGTTATGCTTGAGAATTTGTTTGAATTTGTCAAAAAAAAACATTAAAAGTCGACCCATCAAATGGAAGCCTCCTTTTACAGGGCAGAGATATTTCACAAATACAAATACAAATTTTCAAGCCAATGGAAATTATCTCTTTTGTTTTAGGTCTCGAAATTTTGTTTGCATTAAAATTCCTGGTATCAAAATAAGACTAAAGGAATTTTTATCAAAATTATCATTATGTGTTGAAAGATCTGTTTGCAGAATGAGCGAGATCCTTGATTATGTTAATTTAAATTAATTCTTGAAACAAAATAAATAACAATGATTATAAAAATTATAATCGTTATCTACATATGGAAGAAGCGTTATAGCATGGAGATAAATGAAAATACTGATACGTGTAAATTCTCAGACATCTAATTTTCTTGTCTTGTCAAATTATCTGCATTTTTGTATCATATTTTTTTTATTATTAAAAATCACACATTGAATAAAATATTGGTAGACTAAAAAAGTTGTACTACTTCAAACATCTCTGTTTATGAAAGTATGCCATGTAATTAGGATTCTTTAACAAACATTAAAGGTTAACAAAACTGACGACTTACCTTACCGCGCCTTGTTTGCTTACTGCATTTTCCAGCACAGGGGTTTCCATTGGTAACATTCGTAAATCTTCCAGCGCTGGGGTTTCCATTGGTAACATTTGTAAGTCTTTCGGCGCTGGGGTATCCATTGATAACATTCGTAAGTCTTCCAGCACAAGGGTTTCCATTGGTAACATTTGTAAGTCTTTCAGCGGTGGGGTTTCCATAGGTAACATTCGTAAGTCTTTCAGCGCTTGGGTTTCCATTGGTAACATTTGAAAGTCTTTAAGCGCTTGGGTTTCCATTGGAAACACTTGTAAGTCTTCCAGCGCCGGGGTTTCCATTGGTAACATTTGTAAGTCTTTCAGTGCCTGGGTTTCCATTGGTAACATTCGTAAGTCTTCATCCGCTTGGGTTTTCATTGGTAACATACGTAAGTCTTTCAGCGCTTGGGTTTCCTTTGGTAACATTTGTAAGTCTTCCAGCGCTTGGGTTTCTATTGGTAACATTCGTAAGTCTTCCAGCACAGGGGTTTCCATTGGTAACATTTGTAAGTCTTTCAACGCTGGGGTTTCCATTGGTAACATTTGTAAGTCTTCCAGCGCAGGGGTTTCCATTGGTAACATTTGTTAGTCTTTCAGCGCTGGGGTTTCCATTGGTAACATTCGTAAGTCTTCCAGCGCAGGGGTTTCCATTGGTAACATTCGTAAGTCTTCCAGCGCTGGGGTTTCCATTGGTAACACTTGTAAGTCTTCCAGCGCATGGGTTTCCATTGGTAGCATTTGTAAGTCTTTCAGCACTTGGGTTTCCATTGGTAACATTCGTAAGTCTTCCACCGCTTGGGTTTTCATTGGTAACATTCGTTAATCTTCCCGCCCTGGGGCTTCCATTGGTAACATTCGTAAGTCTTCCAGCGCTGGGGTTTCCATTGGTAACATTCGTAAGTCTTTCCACATCATTCTTATTAATCTCTCGTTTATTAAAACTACAAAAAGATGGACAAAAACGTTTATAACAATTGATAGATTTTTTCACTTGACATGCCACAATTTTCACTCAAAATTTTAGTAGTGGTGTATATAAAAACGCTATTGGAATAGTAAAACCACAAAATGATAAATAAGTCAAAGATTCATAATATGCAAACATCGGCTAGCCAAAATTCCGTTAACAATAGAGTTGGTATTGTGAAGGCCAATACACATGACTATAAGGAGATACACAAAAAAGACCATAAAGATTAATAACCAAAAAGGCCCAAGAAAGCACAATAAAGTAAAATTCCGATATGTAGCAATTATATCCTTTTTTATGATAGATTTCATGTAAATCACTTTTTTAAATAATTACTACGAAGCCATTGTATCATATTACTGTAAAATACCAATGCTAAAAACAAAATTTCATATAGTTAATTTTAGGTTATTTGTTTGTTTGATTTTTTTTTCAATTTACAAGGTTTCAACGAAATATTCATGTAATTAAATTGTTATTTCTATACATGCCTGTAAAAATTATAAAAATAATTTACTAAATGTTCTATGAACTTTTGTAACGTCAACAAAAGTAAATCCCCCAACAAACATTGGAATTTGAAGACATTTTTCGCATGATGTTTCACATTTGAATGATATCAGAAGAGGAGGTGTTTTAGATTATTTTGTGGGGTAACGTTCTATCGTAAACCTTAACATTTACATTACGGTTGAATTGAATGGATTATACTTATTATATCACCACGCAGATCGCTTCATTGGACTATCAACACATGCCAGCAGCATGTATCGGACATTTAAAGAAAAAATACTGCTTTCTGTAATAATAGACGTTTATTTTAAACTCCTTAAATGTAAACTATATTATTCATTGTTCAGTTCTGTTGTTTTTACGTATTTTATAGTTGTATTTTACAGCTTATTACCACATTCCTAATACAAGAAATTTATTTGGACCAGCGAATCATTGTTTTCTTTGGCAACTGCTAACTGAAGAACGACAACGCACACATTTTGATAATATAATTTACATAAGAGGTTAAATCTTGCCGCAACACAGAGAGTTTAGTTTATTGAACACAACCATCCTAACCATAACCAGACAACAAAAGAATATAGACCACAGGTAAGTGACTATCATTTTAAACTGAATACCAAATTTGTTTCCTTACTTATATTGTAAGATTTCCTCGGCATACGATGAACGTACAGGTACGGGATATTTTCCAAATTTTCTTCACAAAAACCTAAACAGATAATGGAGAGGAAGCTTATCTCAAAAACAAAGTTCTGTCAAGTCATTTAACTACTAAGGGAAATATTGGATGAACTGCTATGTAGAAAGCTAACTATACGTCAACACAGGTAAGAATATCATTGGGACATGAACCCAAAAAATGCTCAAGCATATACGAGGCATAAAAATCTTTAAGAGAATTGAAGCTTATTTGATATACTTTACAATGAACACAAGTTTACACAATTGGCACATTACGCCATCTTAATGATCTGGGGATGCAAAAAAATGCGAAAAAAAAACGAATTTTAAGCTTTCAATTCCTTTTCAGATAAATAGATCTCATTATTTGGTCTAGTTTTTATGCCTAAAATATCACTTGTGATACAATGTTTGAAAAAAAGACCATTAAAGTCCTTACAATTTTGATTTTTGGTATACAATTTTTGAAAAATGGAAATTTTTGGAATTTTAAATAATTTCTGAATTTCGACTTTCTAACTTCTGGATCGTATATATCTGAATATATATCTAATAATTTCCAATGCAATAGTGATTTATAATATGTACATGTAAGCAACAGATTATGTGAAAAAAAATTTAAAGTCAGACTTATTGTGGGATCAAAAATGCCAAAATTAGCACTTCCTCCTTAAAATTAAGAGAAAATTTAAAATATTCAGGCTCTAAATGATAAAAAGATTATTGCTTATGCAAATTATTGTGTCTGTTTCACTAATGAAAAGCTGACATGCAGGAGCCCATTTAAGTAGATTCAAACTTTTTAAGGGGCCTTTTTTGGCCCTTCTGGTCGAAATTTTATGAAAAATAGGAATTTTCCGTTTTTAGAATTATTGCTGTTTTGACTTTGAGATATAAAAACTTTGGAATAAAACGTAAAATATTGATAAAATATTGTTTCATGATATCTAAGCTATCAGAAAGTAAGCCTTGGAACATTTTAGACTAACTAAACTCTTAAAAAACACAATTTATTTCATCTAATTCAGCTTGAAAAGCTTCAACATTGTATAAAGGTTCAATCAGATAACATTTCAAACACAAAAAAATGCAAAGAGACTCCCATATATAACAAATAAATTCATGCGCGTGGTTAATGGACAGTTATACAACAATTAAACTTTGAATTTTGTAAAATTCCGAAATACTGAAAATTCCCATTTTTCACGAAAATCCCCACAAACATTCAATTCTACTCATATTTTCTGCGTTAAAATTGCATATTGCAATATATCAATGCATTTTAAAAGAAAGAAAAAATATAGTTTGTTTTGATCATATATATGTACAGACAGGCATAATTTTGGCATTTTTAGCATCATTTTCTTGGGGTAGGGGTTAAATTTTCGGTATTAAGAGTTTCATTGAACACTCCTTGTTTTTCTACACATTGTTTTAAGATAACTTATATATCCCCAACAACAATGAATTGGCATACCTGCAAATAAATCCTCCAGATTTGCAACATATAACTATTTGAAAGTGAATTTTGGACAAATCTGAAATGCTGAAAATTCCGATTTTTCATCAATTTTGTACCAAATGTTGAGTTCAATCTGACAGGTGGGACTTAAAATCACAAATCATGATAAAATTAATGCAACATTTTTATATCCAAATCAGACTTTGCGCGTTTTGGTTATTTTTATTCGAATATAGATTAAAAAATTGACTTTTTTAGGGTGAATTTGTTAGGGTAGGGGTAAGATTTTCGGTATTTAGAGTCACATTTAACACTCCTTCTTTTTCTAAAAAGTTTTAAGGTAACTTATGTTTCGCACAGAACAATTAAATGGCATATATGCCGAAATATCATCCAGATTTGACATATATTACAACTAAACAGTGAACGTTGGATAAATCTGAAACACAGAAAATTACCATATTTCATCAATTTGGGGCAAAATATTGAGTTTAAGTCAACAAATGGCTGTTAAAATACCAAAACTTGATGTTATTCATGCAACATTGTCATATATAACACACATTATTCGTGTTCTGGTTATTTTTATGCGAGCAAAGACGTAAAATTGACAATTTTTCGGAAAATTTGTTAGGGTAGGGGTAACATCAGAGTCATATTAATACTCCTTGACTTTCTTTACACTGTTTTCAGACAACTAATGTATCGCTTAGAACAATTAATTGGCATATCTGCAGATATATCCTCTAGGCTTGCCATATATAACGGGTTAACAGTGAACATTGACCAAATCTGAAAAGTTGAAAATTCCCATTATTCCTAAATTTTGGGCAAATGTTGAGTGTAAGTCAACAAATGGCTGTAAAAATACCAAATCGTGATGCAATTCATGCAATATTGTCAAATTGAACATACATTTTGCGTGTTTGAGTTAATTTTATGCGAACATAGACATAAAATTGACAATTTAAGGGAAAATTTGTTGGGGTAGGGGTAATATTTTCGGTATTCAGAGTCACATTAAACGCTCCTTTTTTTCTAAACAATGTTTTGAGACGACATATGTATAGCTATGATCAATTAGTTGGCAAATCTGCAGATATATCCTCTGGATTTGACATATATAACGATTTGACAGTGGACTTTGGACAAATCTGAAATGTTAAAAATTCCCATTATTCCCCAGTTGAGTGTAAGTCAACAAATAGCTGATAAAATACCAAATCATAAAGTAATTCATGCAACTTTGTCATATACAACACACATTTTGCGTGTTCTTGTTATTTTTATGCGAACATAGAGAAAACATTGACAATTTTAGGGAAAATTTATTGGGGTAGGGGTAAAATTTTCGTTATTCAGATTCACATTCATCACTCCTTGTTTTTCTAACCAATGCTTTAAGACAATATATATATCCCCAAGAGCAAATAATTGGCATATCTGCCGATATATCCTCCAGATTTTGCATGTATAACGATTTAACAGTGAACTTTGGATAAATCTGAAATGTAGAAAATGCCCATTTTTCATCAATTTCGGGTACAATATCGAGTTTAATTCAAAAAAAGACTGTTAAAATACGAGTTCACAATATAATTCATGCAACCTTGTCATATACAATACACAATTTGCGTGTTCTAGTAATTTTTATGCGAACATAGACAAAAAATTGACAATTTTTGAGTAACTTTGTTGGGGTATGGTAAGTTTTATAGATGTAGGAAGTTTATAATACTTCAAAACTGCCATAATTTGTACCAGTTGTTAAGATGGCATTATGTACTTCCATTTTATTCCATCTTGTCATGAAAAGGGACAAAACTTTGTCGAATACGAAAATATTCAAAGATGTGTTTTATTTGTCTATTCATAAGTGATAGTTTGGTCATTCAAAACATATTTACATTGTGTTAACATGCTTAATTTTTAAGAAAAGACATTAAAAGACTTAAAACAATTTCAATAATTATGAAATGAAAAACATATTGGTTTCTAAGGACCGTTGTACTTACACAATTTCGAGAAAAATCTTAAAATTTAAGTCAACATTCCGAAGGAGTAGGGTAAGGTTTTTCAATTTTTATATTATAACGTATGCTTTGTTTTGGGTCGTTTTAACCTGTATATGGAATGTTGTCTCCTTGGCATTTACCCCATTTCCTTTCTTTTTCATGGGTATAGAAATGGCACTTATGTGGAATATTTGTAAAGCTATTACCATAGGTTATCATTCTACACCATTTTTCATAACTGAGAGGTACCAATCAACAATTTGAAGCAACTAAAAGAAAACTTTGATCAAAAACGAAATTTTGGATAATTTCGTTGAGTGGGTCTAAAAAAGGGGCCTGTTCCAATATTGCGTGCAGGTTATGCTCCTGTTAACATGTTAAATTTTAAGAGGGGATATAGAAGGACTGAAAAATATGGGTGGAGATCATAAGTGTGTGTGTGGGGGGGGGGTGCACGGGGGTTGTTCCAGACCATGGACTAATGATACGTAAGTGAAAAAAATACAAAAGATATTTGATTATTCTAATGGTTTAAAAAATTCTCTTTTACACATGTCCATAGACCCACAAGGCTAAAGAAACCCCCCAAGTTGCTCAGATAAACTTGCCTTGCTATTTTTTCCGCCAAATTTGTTTCGCAAAAACCGAAAGTCATAGAAAATAGTGGAACTGTTATGGAATATGGTGAGGCTTGGAAAACTTTAATCTATGTCCTATCTCGAATTACCTTAAGTTTACTCCTACTTTCAGTTTTCCCCCTTACCAAAACCTGTATGTTGTTTATCTACCAATGTTGTTGCTTTTATAAGCTTTATGTTTGTTCTGAATTATTCAAACCGAAACCCATAAATTTCTAAGCTTTATTTCAAATTCCACTTTTTATTTTTGTACGTTTAATTGTTCCTAATTGTTCATGAAACGAAACTATTGTTTTAAAGTTTTAATTCCTAAAATTAAGCTCGAATCTCATTCATGCCAAAACAAAGTTTTACCGATAATCATCTTTGGTGCTTTTCTATCCATAATCGAATCTTCATTTCGATGTCTTCTTATGATATTGTTATACTGAAAAATCTATCTCTATCGTAAGCACAGGGCAAGATAGCGCAATAAGATTGCGTCCGTGGTCCGTCCGTCGTTTGTTTTTTCATTTCCTTTAAAATATTCTTCTAAAGAATCGCTACGTACACTTGGATTTAATCAAATTAGCGCCTTTCCCTAATTCAAAATAACCGCAACGGGAAATATATTCAAAGATTATTTTATGGAGACTAAAACAAACGTGGTAGTGGTCCTTATAGACTACAAAAATACCCGAGCTGCAGAATAAACTGTTCAATTTGCTATGTTGCACATGTGTTTTAAGGAGTAACCTCTCATCAGCAGCATATAATATGGAAAGCCATAACCAAAAATAGGCATAGAGAAGTACTCATTATCAAAATCTCGAAATAGGACCCCAAAACTGGTACCAAGGACGTCCACTGAGTACAATACACGGTATGACCTTAGTATTTTAAGGTTTTGAAGTTCGGTAAAAACTGTAAATTTATATGAATCGCAAGGTAAAATTTTCATGTTAGAGAAGTCTTACTACAGGGATGGTGAATACCATTGGGGACCTCTGGTCCCTGGCAGTGGCATCGACCCATTGGTTTAAAAAAAATACCCTAGTTGCATAATATACAGTATTAACAAATTCAATATAATTATAATGCTAGCAGCTACAAAGTTAGTTCAGCATTGAACAGTATTAAAATGCATACAAAGATCCTTTAGAAAACACATAAATGTATTTATTCAATTTTGCATGACTATTCATTATGAGGCGATGACAAAGTGTTGTTACTTGTGCTGAAACTCATTATAAATAAATAAAAGCAAAGTGGATATTGGACGATACATAGAGTGTGCCAGGTATTTAAGCTTTTTTAGAAAAAAATAACTTCCTACAGAATTAAGACAAGGAATGACTCCAAAAGCCTGCAAACATCAGCTAAACACCCCCCCCCCCTTTTCATGACTGGTTCCGTCGATGGCGAAGAACCTCATTAACATAAATCCTATGGGAAATGCATATATAAAGATCTTAAGAAGATAATTAAGGATGTATTCTCCTGAAGTTTTAGTCTCGGTTAATTTCGCTTATAAATGATTGTTAAAACTTGTCTCATGAGTGATTTTTATCAATTTTTATTATATATAATGACCCTCCCAAATGGTATCAAAAAAGCGGAAAATTTGTCTAAGGATAAAGCATTAGTCAGGAATGTTTCCCTTCTCTTGAGCAATTAATGGATTTAATGGAACAACTATTTAACTTTTATGGAAAAGGTTGGAACTTGAAAAAAAAATTTGAAGCAAGAAATCATCAAGGATCCATTCAACTGAGAAAAACAGTCAGACTTAGAACAGCTTTTCAAATTTTTAACTTGGTACTGTTTGAGGGTTAGAGAAGTAACACGTATCATGGATTTGTATTGGTTTTGTCTAAGGGTTAGAAAATGGCAATTCCAATCAGCCTCAAATCAGCCTTTAAAACAATATATACCTCACTGATCGTGTGATAGATGTCGCTACTGGAGCAAGACATGCTTACCCTTCCGGAGCACCTGATGTCACTCCCGGTGTTCAGGGGAGTTCATACTGTGAGTGCTTTAATTCTTAATGTTATCTTTTTATTTCCGTTCATTGTAGCTGTCCCACGTCCTTGTTTTGTCTCTGTTTTTATCTGTTACCTTTTTTGCCATGTCTTTAGACTTCGATTTTTGTAGTCATCACTTCCATTGTTCCTTCGGTATTCTACAGCCGTTGTTTCAGAACAAAGTTGGGGATTAGAGAATAGCCGGGACCCCAATATTTCAAACAAGTTAGCAGTTGGAAAAAAAATTACCCCGTATAAGCACACTTAAAAATATTCCAAATCAAAATTTCATCGAGAAAAACTAGTCCGGACCAAACACTCCTCTCAATTCCCCTCTTAAGGGGGTTCGCTCATCTATTTGAAAATAAATAGGATTTCAAATAAATG